>MU396678.1:816810-1006866 GCA_022578855.1 Nemania serpens | reverse complement strand
ATTTAATTTTATAATTTAATAGTTATATTATTAATAAATTAAATTAAATTAATTAAATTAATTAAATTAAAAATTTAAAAAAATTAGTTTTTTATATATATATTATAATAAAGTAATTAGTAATATATTAATTTAATTATATTAAATCTAATTTATAAAAGTCTTTATACTATTGTACTATTCTGTAAATACTAGCTATTATATATAAATTTTTGCAAACTTTTGTAAAAACTTATAAATTAATATAAATTATGCAAATACTTTTACGTAAAATAAATCAATTATATGCTTGCTTATATAAGCAGGAACTTTTATTATTAGTATTATATTTAGCTAGTTTTTAGTTAATCTAACAACAAATATACTTAAGCTTAATTATAGTAGTATATATAATCTAGCGCTTAATAATCTTAAAAAAGTTGTTAGTTTTTTCTTTTTTGTTTTTAGCTGCTTAAGTTAGTATATGCTTATATAAGCTTATATATATATTTATAAGCGTTAGTAAACTTTAATCCTTTTTATTTTTTATAGAAAATATAAAATATAGCAAGAAAAAAGTATTAGTAGCAAAAATAAGCGCTGCTAAATACATTTAAGCTAAAAAAAACATATTTATTAAATAAACTACGGCTTTTTAAACTTATATATGCTTAATATTTTTTAATATTAATTTAATTAAGTATAATATATACTATAATAGCTAAAGCTTACTGTTAGCAATTTATTTTAAAGCTATAAATACTTAGTATACCTTTAATATAAACTTTTTTAAAGATAATAAAGCATACAATAATTTATAAAAGTTAGTAAACGCTTATAAAAGCTTATACTATAGTATATATATTTAATCGTCCTTAATATAATAACATATATTATTATACTAACTTTTGTAAAGCTAGTTTAATAGATTTTAAATTTGTATAATATTGCTTATAAAACTATTTATATTAAAAATAATAGTAATAGTATTGCTTTTCTAATGCTAAAACTTAAGCTTTATTGTTTTAAAATTAACCTAGTTATCTAGTTTAGCTTTAGCAAATTCTACCTTATATATGTTTATACTAGCTTATATATTATTACAGTTAATATTATTAATACTATTTATTTCTTTATGCGCTTATAAACAAGCGGCTTTAGCTACAGTAGCACTAAGCTTGCTTATATTACCTTTTTTTATAGTACTTAATAATATATTATATTATAAGTATATATAGTTGCTTATAAAAGTTTATATATTTATATATAATAGTTAGCTCGTTTATATAAGCTTATATAAATAACTTAAAAAACTTTTACAAATAAAAATTTATATATAAAATATTAAATAAAAAGAATTAATCCCTTAGTAAAAATTTTATTATAGCTAGTATTAAAATTTTATTTATTTAATTATAGTAAATATATATTACTTAAGCTAATAAACTAATTTTTTTCTGTTTAATTAAATAATTATATACAGTTTTTAATTACTTATTTTATACTAACCCTATATAAGTTAGCTATAGGGGTAGTTCTATTAAAAAAATCGTTTTTGGATAGTTGTTTTTCTCAGACCCTGTAGTTAATGGGTATCGATAATTACTGCTCTGCCGAGATAAGACGAGCTTTTTAGATAGTGTCTCCGCATCAGCTGAGGCAATATCGCGCACTCTCCGCTCAATTGCATCACCAACCCTACCTAGTAGTTCTTACGACGGGGTGTTATGGGCACCCAAAATATCCATGCCCAGATCGCGAACATTTTGTTTGTACTTGGTACTAAATCCTACCAATAGTTTGGTTTACCTAGTTCAGTTTGGTACCTAGTGTTTGTACACTACTAAGTAGCTATCAGGGCAATTTTAGGAATCGTAGATGTACAAGTAGCTCCCGCTGATCATCCTTGTGCAACAGGGGGCCTTCAAGGGTCTAAATTACACTACTTGCTCGACGTCCCAGTTTCGTCATGCAATCATCCCTTAATAAAGTCAAGCGCAGCACAGTGCTAGTTGATGGTGCTGTTGAAATCTGGACTTCATCTCGATGGTGTTAACGGAGGATCATATTAGCCTACCAAGAGAACGCCATACGGGGCGATCGCACTAAAGGGCATGGGGTTTCGAATACCTACCTATGTAGATAGATGATCACACGTGCAAGACAAGCAAAATCGCTAGGTAGAGGTAGTGTAGATAGATTACACTACCTCTTGATGATCAATTCCGCGCTTGACGCTCCGCAAAAGCGGCATCGTTGAAGATGTAGGTATACTGGGTACCCCAATATGGGTACTTGGGTCCTGTCGCCTCTAAGCCGAACCTTTTGTTTAAGAAACATGTCTAATTTCCTACCTTAAACGCCCCAAGCCCCAAGATTTCATCGAATCCTCCGGCCTAGCTGTAAATGCGTGAAGTGTGGTTATAACGTAGGCAGGGTTGTGAGCTAGGCAGACAATACGTATCGCCGCACATTTTCATGTACACTATCCGAGCTCCGATGATCTCACGGAGGAACATGAAGAGGACTCTCCGCGAGGTTTCTGAGCGTAAACGGTAAACCTTGTCTGCCATTAGCATTGATACATGGGGAGTAGCACACCCAACCTACGTATTGAATGGGAAGGGGACGTACAAATTCATATAAGCGTGTATGTTGACATCCGCTATTTCCTCACGAACCTCGGCTAACAATGACTGAAGAGCCTCTGGTGACCAGCCTAAGACCTTGGTAAAGACTGGCATTGATAAAGGTTCGATGAGTGTGTTAATGTTCATGGCCATCATAGACCCGATTCTTTGCAGCTGCTTGCCCGGGGGCCATGGGTTTACAGGAACTATTCCCGTTCATCAGTCAACGGTTCTGGACAGGGTACCCCGCCTCAAGATGCAACGCAGGAAAATAGGAAATATAATGCGAAGAAAGGTCATTGGAAGCACAATGCTTATGCGCAGGATGCCGCTTATTATGAAACCTCAAGAGGGTTCGGGATATCTGGGACTGACCTGCATACTTCCGCTCGGTAACATTCTTGAATCCTGTCTCTGTAAGTAGTCGTTTGTACTGTAGCGGATAGTACACCGTCTGCCCAATTTCTTTGAGACCTGGATTTCAGTTAGCGAATGCGGTGGCTGTAGCCTCAAGAACTTGCCTCTCTTCCAGTGCCTCCACCATTTGTAGAAAGAGGTTTCCGTGAACGACTTATGAGTGGACTGTATCGCGACCACCCACTCGGTAAACTCCGCCCACTGGCCGCTGGTCAGCTCACTATGAACTTCAAGGGGGGGTGCTCGAGCAAGACAGTCTTGTAGCCGCCGGGAAAATGCATTGTGTACTTACTCCCCCTGGGCTTAAGTTCTCGTATACCGACGCCAGAGCATTTTGACTTGGCAGACGTCCCAAATGCCGTAGGTGAATGAAATCGAACTTGGAATCGTATGACCACCTTTCCTCAAAGTTCGCCACCTGGAACTGGCAGTTGGGTAAACTGAAGGGCGGTCTTATGGGCTCAACGTCTACGCCGAGTACAAACGCATTCGGGTTTCTCCTTGCTTGTCGGGTATCAGCACACATGCAGCGGCACAAGATCAAAGTGTCCTACCGAATTCCAATGGCCAGTTACCGGCACCACAACCCAGGTCTAAGATTCGCTGGGGGTTCACGACTGGTGCAAGATACAATTTCCCGTCAAGCACCTCTACGACGATGTCGTGCTGGATAGCTTAGGCAAGTTAGCTCGGATTCCAACACATTGACGAGACATATCTCAGTGCCTACTATTCTCGTCTTTCTCTTGCTAGACAGACATGCATGGTTAGATAGCGTTGGAAGGCCGGGGTTGAACATTGAACTCACAGAGTCATTCGGCAGAAACTCATAGGCTAGAACGATTCCATTAATCTCATGTGATTACAATAGACCTCTTCACAGCACTTACATCCGTTGTACGACCTGCCGAACTTTTGTAGCATTGCTTTTATTCTGCGGGTAGTGCTTCCCGACTTTGCAGTTGTTGTTCTGGTCCGCAAGATTAATGCCGCGCCCACGACAGTGTGAAGATATACGCATGGTCCGAATCACCTCTTCGAGACGTTGCCACCGCCCCCATCGCTTTCACTATCATCTTCAGAGTTCGATTGTGGCCAAAACTCGCCTGGCTCGAGGCTCGGGTCGTCTACATCCGAGCTGGGCTGAACTTTTTGTCAAACTTGATTTGGAATCTCGGTTCGGTGGATGTCTAAACCTACAGTAGCTCTACCCCCGTAGTGAAAACGGCCGGTGGCGTCCCATTCCGGCTGTGTTTCCGATTGACTCGACGCCGAAGATGTCGGCGGCTCGCGCAGGTTGAAGGTCTCTTGCTCCATTTGCGAACGTCCGGCAAGTGTCAACGGGGATGGTGGACCGAAAGGTGGGATCGCCAGCGCCTGACCTCTGGCCGGATACGCTTAGAGCGAGACTTAACCTTCTCTATTCAAGCGTGCGGGCCGCGGTCCTAAGATGGTAGTGCTAAGATGTGTGCAATCGTTGTCTGTCTTCTGTGCTGAGCCCCCCTCCTAGAATACCTGCTCCGACGTAGTAATGTGTACCTAGTCCAGGTACGTAGGCAGGCAGGTTGGTAGATAAGTGTCATCAAATAGGGAAGAGAGCCGGATCGCAAGGCTAGACGGGATATACTTTCGCCGCCGCATGCTTCCTTAAGTCCTCTTCTCACATGGCCTCATTTAGTGTGGGCTCGGCCGGGAGCTATTCCACAATAGATGGCTAGCCGTCATGTTTGCAGACGAGCTGAGTAAAATCCCAAGCAACAATATTAGTCTCGAGCAAGTTGTGTCCTAAGGAAGGGCTAGGATCTAGTGTCCGGTACTGTACGGCGCGCTACTGGTATATCAATAAGCGTTTGCTTTGTATCACGATACGCCAGGTTAGACATATCGATCTCCCCAGTCCATGGAATGCTGTCGGAGCATTATCATGGATCGGGCAAATTAGTACTGTGGGATCCTGGCAAAGTTTCCGTACTATACAGTACGAAGGAGTGAAGTGTAGCGAAGTGTAGATTGCTTTTCACGAAGCTGTTTTTAGCGCTTCTTCCTCCTTTGCCTTGGCGGGTCCATCTTGTCGGCTAGGTATCTCGATGCACCGAACCAGCCGATTGGAAAAATGTGAAGTGGCCGATTGGCTCCAATCCCCAACTAGGAAAACAAATAGATACATCTAGTGTAGACAGAGTGACGTCCTCCCTGCCCGAATCTAGGGTCAGTTATTTCATCACTCTACCATCTTGTAGAAATACTGAGTTTCGTGTAGCGAGTGTTTATAACTTGGAATAGATATTTCTTATTTAATATGGTAATGTCCTAGATATTCTTCGGAATTCTTGCTCTATCAAGCATCATTAAAAGTCCAACAAGGGTAGGAGGGATCGCCACTAGGGAACCAAAGCTAGTGTACACTATCTCACTTGGGGATTAGGTAGTAATAGTGTACTGAAGATAGGCAGGCGGTTTACTTCGCGATACACATGAGAAAAACAAGCGAGGCTCTTGATGTACACCAAATACATTTACACTATACTGCGTCCGTAGCTACACTAGTTTAGGTAGTACTCTGCTCAATAGCTTCTACCTCATACACTATAATACCTCTTAGAAAAACCTTGCAAGTCTCTGCGTTAAATCGATCTTGCGGAAATACATACACTATTGGCGTTTGAAATTTTGTACTACCCAGCTACTTAAAAAGCCAGCTTCGGCCGGCACAAAATCACGTTAATGCTCCTGTCACTTGCTGGAATAACTGTGAAACGCGTACTTCAAGGTGCTGGTGGCTACTGTTCAAATTTGAAATAAAAATAGATGCTTGTATGTAGCTCTTACCGTATACCTAAGTAGGTATATACATGTAAGTCAGATGGATGCATGGGAAATGAACAGCGGAACGACCGGACTTAGTCCAGACGACAAGACTTCCCTACATGTGCTCTACACTGCCCAGTATGTGCGTATTTTTTTATACCCACAAACATACTTACTCGTGCGTTAGTGACACTTGTCGACCTTGGCGTCCTGACTGCAACTTCTGTTAAGATAGGTAAGTCTCCTGGAGCAGCACAACAACAGTCGTCAACAAGTAAGACCCATAGAGTGGAGAGAGAGTAGTTGAAGTAGACCGCTACGCTACTAGTCTGTGGCATTTCTGAACAGCTATATAACGATCCTCAGTTTGGAAAGGAAGGCGTTGGCAGTGACGGTGATGGCATGCTACGGTTGGCGACACAACAAGGAGGCCAACTCAGACAATCAGTTCCATATCGTACAAAGCCTCCATAGTCGCCGGCGAGGTTGTCATACTATATACGGCATATATACTTGCAAGGCGGCGGCTGTTGGCCGCCGTGAGCCTAGACATATATCCCGTTGGGACGAGGACGACGTTGGGGCAGCCTACATTATGCTTTGAATTCGGTTAGCTGAGTGAGCCAAGCTAGTCAGGCATGATCATGATCCTACATTGCTTTTATACGCCACAACCTGTTCGGTGATCATTGATATACGAGAGGTAAGCCATCTAACACATGCGATCACGCATGGGATAAGGATTCCGGTCCAGTTGATATCCCGGCGTAGTATAAGATATAGGTGGCCGCCCAGTTACGTCCCCGCTACCAAGTCTCAGCAGGCTATTGGATTATTTTATCGACTCGAGAATCAGCTTCGCGTAGAGATGGACGAACCTATAGCCATTATCGGCTTAGACGTGAGATTTCCCGGGGATGGAGATACGCCAGAACACTTCTTTGACCTCCTGCTTGCAAAAAGGTCGGCACGTATAGAAGTCTCACAAGAAAGATATAATTTCTATCGACGGCACGAGGGTTTCTTCTGTTGTTGACGCGAATCGGTAGAATGCTGGTTGCTCTTCAGTATATTCACGAACTCTTTTTGATTTACCAGGCACCTTAGATTCGGAATGGAGTGAAAAGGCTGTCTAAATCAACCTGTTTTCCGAAAGTCTCGCAAGGTTAATCGGTATAGGTGTAGTTCCCGAAATGGCTCCTTTGAGCGTTCTCCATTAGCCTACCTAGCCTATTGCAACGATAGCTCTGCAGATAGGTTCTACTTGGTATTGATGTGCAAGTTACAAGCAGTACCAGTCCGATATCTCGCTGGTACCTACCTTAAACTAGGCAGTTTAACCAATTATGGATGCCGATAAACTCTTTTAGCTGGATCTTCTTCTCGGTTGCGTTCCCAACCGGCACCTAGCCTAGTTCTTGGAGATAATGCTCGACCTCGGCCACTAGAGAGTTATTATACTAAGATATTACTTTAATAGCAATGCGTAATAACTTACCACGAAGTGCCTTAAGTTGTCCTGCTGTGTGAGGGAGCTGAACGACGTGATGCGTATCAACAATCTTTAGCGGGCTGATGATATGTTCTGGTCGGATAATCCCGCTATTTCGGATTCGGGCGCGGTTATTATAGTCGCTATTAGGATATCAACTCTACACTAGGATTTAGTGTGCCTTGCCAACGATTACGGCCAGGTACGATGAGGATCGCTTACAGATCGTCTATGCGTAGCCGGAGCTCTTGCATCTCTTGGCGCACCTCATCGCGGACCCCGTTAATGACCCCTAGTCAGGTCCGTTACGGCACTCCCGATCGGCTCGGTCATGTGGGTTACGGCATCCTGGACCGTCATATTCTGATTGGCGAGATTCGAACAATGGTCGCCTTCGGCAGACATGTCTTGGAGATAAAGACTCAAAGCTTGGAAGTCGGGTTGGAAGAGAGCGAGTAGGCGATGAACCGATGAACAAGACAGAATAGTGCCGTAGAAGCTAAGGTAAGTATAAATATAGAGTTCCCTGGGTAACGATAATCACTCTATCTTACATAACGGTATGTAGTACGATATGTACTTATGTGATGAGAAGCTGTGCATAGAATATGGTAGTCGCGAACCCCGCAATGTTACACGGCGGGGCAAGTGTCAGGTTAGGTACCTACAAGTTTACCTTAGGTATACTCCCCTGTCCTGTCGTTGCTTATAAGTCAACCGCCATCTACATAACATACACCCCTCTCTGCCCAAATAACCATCATTCATCCTTCTATCTCTGTAGTGTTCGCCAGGAGCTGGCCTTCTGGTGTCTCAACTGTTCTCGACTCGCGGTGGCTATAGTTCAAGCCAAGCAGACAAGATGCAGTCCGGCATATCGGGTAAGAGAACCATCAACTTCTGTCGTCACAAGCTCTCTCGCTCTCTCTTTGACGTGGACGTTTCCAAGTCCCAGGGAGACGAGCGAGACACGATAAGAAGAATAAGAAGAGAAGCTTTGACTGATCAAAGCTTTTTGCTCGCTGCCTCTCAGCTTCCGAAGAGCTCGCCTCCCAGTTCAACACGCTCCTCTCGGATCGTTCGTCGTTCGGCCTCCTCGTTACCATCTCCTCGGAAGCCCTCAGGCCCCTGGCTAGCCTCTCCCGCTCGTCGTCCGACTTCAGCGCCAACCTGGGCCAACTGACGCCCTACCTGAAGCCCGACGAGCCTCTCTACATCCTCCTCCGCCGCCACCAGAATGCGCCTTACCTCGTCGCCGTCACCTACATCCCCGACGCCGCCAAGGTGCGCCAGAAGATGCTCTTCGCGGCGACGCGGCTGACCCTCGTGCGCGAGCTCGGGTCCGAGCACTTCCGCGAGTCCATCTTCACCACCACCGCCGACGAGCTGAGCCCCGCCGGCTTCGATAGACACGACAAGCACAGCAGCCTGGACGCGCCCTTGACCGAGGAGGAGCGCACCCTGGCTGACGTGAAGCGGGCAGAGGCCGAGGCCGGCGCTGGCACGGGCGTGCGCGAGATTCACATGAGCTCGACTATGAATATGCCGGTCAAGGAGGACGCCTTGAAGGCACTGTCAGATCTGGGCCGCGGTGGCGGACGTGTGTTGGTTATGCTGGTCAGTACCCGACGTGGCTGCGACACCGTTGCCGTGCTCCCCGATGCGGTGAAAGCATATGTATGATATAGACCGATCTTTCTTGCTCACTCATTTTAGAAAATCAATCCCCAGGACGAAGCCGTCGAGCTCGTGCCCGACTCCTCGAAGCCAGCGAACGTCGCAGAAGCCGCGAACGCCATCTCTACCTCCGAGCCTAGATTCACCTTCTTCCGGTACCGGGCCCCCCGTGGCGGCGCCGAATCCAAGGAGACTGTCCTCTTCTTCTACACGAACCCAGCGACGCCCGGCACGAAGGCCGTCAAAAATCGCATGATCTATCCGCTACAGAAGAGAGCCGTACTGGCCATGGCTGAGAAGGAGTGCGGTTGCGTCGTGGAGAAGAAATTCGAGGTCGAGGACCCCAGCGAGATCACGGACGAACTAGTCTTGGAAGAGCTATCCCCAAAGGTAGAGACAAAGACGGCCTTCAGGCGTCCCAAGAGACCTGGTCGATAAATATCAAATTTTTGCGTTATGGTACATTGAGCAAATTGCTTGAAATACAACAGAGTCATAAGCGTAGACCAGTGGACAATTAACAGGAAAAGGGACATTTTACCGTCTGCTACTGCGGCTTGTTCATATGGGTGTGGATGCTAAATGCTGTCTCCCAGGATGCAGATGCTACATTTCTACTTACATATAAACGCAGCTTTTGGAAAAATATCATCGGACCCATCGCCCAATCACATTCCCCAAACTCAAACTCACTAACCTTAGCTATGGGATGTTGACTATACGTCTCTATTCCTCGTATTTGTTCCCCGTCAACCCCAAGGGCCCGCTCTTCTCCAGCTTATCCTTGAGGAATTCGTATACCGTGAACGTGACGGCCTGACCCGGCGCAACCCGCATGATTCGGGGCGTGATACCCTTGTAGAAGGCATGGAAACCCTCTTGCCTACAAGCACAATTAGCCACCCGCAGACAAACGAAGCATGTTTTGGGGGTTGGAGTGGGAGGGGATAAGACAGGGTTCGTAGCGGCGGGAACTCACCGGAACATATCCCCGGCTATACTGGTGATCCGCTTGAGCGCGCTGACGCCCGGCTCCGCAGGCGTCTTCTGCAGCCGCGTCTTGATGGTGTCTATGGGCGCGTTGCTCAGCGGGCCCATGGCGCCGCTGACGAGGCCGATGACGGTGGTCTGCCAGCTAGGCAGGGCGGCGGCTTGGGCGGCGCCGTCGTCGCGCCGCCTGCGCAGCAGCGCCTCCTTGAAGTACGTGTAGGCGGTGAAGTTGACGGCCTGGTTGGAGCCCTGGCGCAGCGCCGTGAGGCTGACGCCGCGGTAGAGGGCGCCGGCGCCCTCCTCCTTGACGACCGTGTAGAGCGCGTGCGCGGCGTTGCGGTACTTGGGCACGTCGAGCGGGTCCGCCATGCTGTGGTGCTGCGCCTGCAGGCGGATCTTGATGACCTCCATGGGCGTCACCACGGCCACGGCCTCGGTGACGCCCGCCGCGAGGCCCGCGAGGAAGGTGCCCGACCCAGTGATCGTGCCCGTGCGCTTGTCCGCGAGGACCTGCTTGTACGCCTCGAAGGACGTGAAGCGGATCGCCATCTTGGGCACGATGCCCGTCAGCACCGCCCCGAGACCCTTGTACAGCCCCAGCGGCGTCTCGCGGCGCACGATCTCGGCACCCGTCTTGATGAAGCCCCGCTTCGGCAACCCGGGCTGCCGCGCGCGGCGCGAGAGCTGCATGCGCACTTTTATCGTGTCTATTGCACGGAATGGAGGTTAGTCTAGGGGACTTTGGAATGCGGCGTAAGGGACGCAACATCGAGTCGGGGAGGGACATACCGAGGGGATGACACGCGAGAGCCTCCATCATACCTGCGCCTCCACCAGCTACAAGCACGACACATTCCAGTCAGCGAAAAAGGCGCGGTCTCTAACTCACCTCGACTCATCTCCATTGCTCACGCGAGACAGACAGGCCGAGTATTGGGATTGTGACTGGGTTTTAGGGGGTTTCCAATACTCACCGATTAAGTTCGTCGCCGCCGACGGCGGCGGCTTGCCGTCTTTCCCACCGACTTTCGTCGCCATGGCGAATCCTCGAGGATCGTAGATTTAATTACGCGGGCTCGCGCCCTTTGTCAAGCAGACTCGGTCTTATGCCCGGAACCTCGACTCCGTGAAGTCTTCCCCGTCTCCCTTTGTCCCTCTCTCGGAATAGATCAGACAGCCCGAGACCACGCCTGAAATGTACACACAGTATGGGATAATTAAAAGATCCGAGTAGGCTGTGTCGCGTTCCTCACGAATCCGCTTCGTCGTATGGTATGTATATGTATATGTATGAGCTAATTAGATAATGCCGGGGAGAGTTTGTCTGGAATGTTCCAAGGTGAGACTATCTGAGAGGACTAAATCTAAGCCGAGGAAGAACGAAGTCGTCCGTAGGGCTTCTGGCGGGAGAAGGGGGTAGGTATGGGTAGGTAGGCAGAGACAATTCCTATAGGAAAGACAAAGAGACGAAGGAACAGGACGAACAATGGCTAGTTGAGAGAGGGCACCCTTTCAGGACACCATATATATACTATAGATAGCTAACCGAGTAAGAAAAACGAACAAATGAAAGAAATTGAAAACGAAATAAGTGAGTGAGTGACCTTATACCTACGCTACGCCAAGGTCATCTAGATCAACCTGAGTCACACACACACCAGCTCTCCTCCCCACGTGTCGGGTAGTAGGTAGATGGTACAGTATAGTTAGGTAGTCTTAGGTCGTATAGAGAGACGTCAACTAGGTACCCCCATCTTAACTCCTTGCCGACTTACCTAGGTAAATAGCTGGCGAATGATGTAGGGTCTGACTACTTAGGTAGTCTGGGTAACATACCGGTGGACAGACTACCTGCCAACCTACGCAACCTTGTCCCGCGGCATCACGCGCGTGTGGATACGGGGGAGGTAGGGAGGCGAACAAGGAGCCGGGACCGGGACGAGGTATCTGGGAGGGGCTAGCTATGGTAGACTTACATATATACACCAGATTACGAGAGTACGGGGATCAAGGGACACTAATAGATAGATAGACAGAGAGAGTGACTGACAGGCCTACAAGGTGAAGCACAGATCTGGGTAGAGAAATGAATATATAAATGAACAGGCTGTTAAACAAGCAAGCCATGAAGTAAGGAAGTACATAAGCAGATCGAAGCTAGATCCGAAAATCAGCGGAAGACAAAAGCTTTCGAATCGTCCTTTCCTGGGAGGAAGATATCCCTTCTACAGTACCAGACTTGCAATTTAATCTACCCATCAAATAAATGATAGTAGTGCGTTATGCTAGGCTGCCTGGTAGATAATTGTAAAAGTGCAAGTGTAAGTATAAAATGCCAATAATGTGGCCATAGTCGTAGACATCACGGGCAGCCGGAAGGGTGATCGGCACGCGAGATTCGGCGAACCGGAGCTCAGCTCTCAGCTCAGCTCGGCTTTCTTGGTCGAGATGGCTTGACATTCATTTCTTAAGTCCCTCCTCTTTCTTGGCCCAACTCCCCCCTCCTCTCTCTAATTACCCTTATATCCGTCCGTCTATGATAACAACCAATACTTTCCGCTTTATCAATTGTCTAAAAATTTCTTAACCTAGGTTAAGACGGGATAAGGGGTGCTATCTATCGCCAATCCCTATCGATAAAACCAGGTGACGTCGTTGCTGTCGAGATTATGAGCTCATCAATACCCAAGAGAGAGAAGCTTAACCGACGAGCGCCGAGCTTGTGATTTTGCGGGGTGAGCTAAAGTGGGCTCCTGTCTCCACCAAGTTCCCTAATATTGCCTAGTTGGGCTTCTCTAGCCTACAGTCTGTTTCACTGTATATATACTGTATCCATGTCCTTTTCCCCATGCGGTCTGAGTCCAAGCCGAGGTTGAAACCAGCCAGCGCCACATCGTAAAGTAGGTAGCTGGGGTAGGTATGTACCCCAGATACCATCACATGCGGTTCATAGGTATTCATATTCTGCTGTACACGAGTCATCAATCAAGGGGCTAATCTACTCGGATCACGCATCTCACAGCATCCACCAATATCAATAAATGCACAGAAGGTATTCATGTTAACTGTATGGACCGTGAACATCTTGTTAAAGGCATTATTATGACAAGGCTATCTGCCATAGTATGCGATGCCTCAAGAAAACGCCTGAACTCCGATCAAGCGCGTGCTAGTGCCGTTTCTAGGTGAGGCGCTGCGCATTGAAGCTCTATAAATGCACCCTGTCCTTTTGTGTTGAAACCCCTCGTTTTGAACCTGCAAATTAGCAAAGGAAAAGGGTATCCCGGCGCCTTGCAAGTCGTGGATTCGCAAAATTGAAACGTGAAGGTCAACCGCCTGACTGGATGTAGACCGAAAAGAAATAAATGCTACAGACCCAGGTGTTTAGGACGGCGTGCCTCTTTCAAGACATTCCGATGGCTCGCCCTCGAAGCTATACAGGCGGACGTCTCCGTCCTCACCTCCGCTCGCAAAACGACTATCGCTGAGGCCTACGCATGTGACAGGCCCGCTATGGCCGGTAAACGTGCGTTCGCATTTACCAGTACGCGGCTCCCAAACTTTCACTATCAATGGTCAGCAAGGGACCAAACCCAAGGCCGAGAAATGGATCAAACTTACCAGTCGCATCATTAGCCCCCGAAACGTACCGGAGGTTGTCCACGGCAAGGGCCCAGACTCCCTCGACATGTCCCCAAAAACAACGAGGGCTCTTGCCGGTAGCGGTGTCCCAAAGCCGTAGCGTCGCATCCAAAGATCCTGTAAGCATGTATCGTGGGGGTAGAGGGCGATCCGGATCGCTCGTGAACACCGGACCATACGCCACTCGCTCTTCTGTGTGACGGTTCGGAATATTTGGGCCTGGTGACGCGACCGGCGTGACACTACGATTACTCGCCGAAGAGGAAGCATCAGCTTCACGGGGGACCTCGACATCAATTTCGAAATCATCAGGCAGTGCCAAAACTTGTTGGACCTGTCCGATATGTCCGTCATATGTCCTGATACATGTTCTAGTATCCAGATCCCACATTTTGACCGTGCAATCGTCCGATGCCGATAACAGGGTGCGAGACGTCATGTCCAATCGAACTTGATTAACCCAGTCAGTATGGCCCCGTAGGGAAAATGACTGCTGTGTCTTGAAGTTGAAGATTTTGATGGACCTGTCCATGGACCCCGACGCGAGTAAATCTCCTTCCATGTGTACTGTGATGACGCCTCCCTGGTGATTGAGCGTGTTGATACAGGCACCAGTCCGCCAATTCCAGATCTTGACTGTGCCGTCCAGGCTTCCGCTCACAAGCATACGGTCGTCGAACTGCAGAGCTCTAATGCCCATAGTATGGCCCTGTAAAGTCTGTACAACCTCACCCTTTTCGATGTTCCAGATCTTGATTGTGGCATCGTAAGAGCCGGTGACGAGCATATTGTCGTCGAATTGGAGGCATGTCACTCCATTATCATGGCCTTTGAAGGTTTTGATAGTACACCGGCCTTTTTGCCAGTTAGATCCCACTTTGAAACGGTCTCGGTATACATCCTTCCACGGTCGGAACCTTCTTCCCAGGCCCGAATCTGCGGCACCGAGATCTCTATTCGTTTCCTCCTTAGTGCATCGGCGCTTGGCCGGTCCTTGATCCTCATTCGGATCTGCAGCACGCTTTGTGGTTGTCGAACCTGAAGAGGTATGGTTGTCGACCACTGTGACTGGTGCAGGAGGCATCCCATGTTGGTGCTGTACTTTCCATTCCCTTAATCGTTTCTTCTCCAGCCTCGGCAAGCCCCATTTACATTTCTCGCATTTCCGCCCGATGTGTTGCTCACACATGTGGTGCCAGACAACGTCGTCGCCGGATAAGGTGTTCCACTTTCGGCTGACCTGAGCTGCTTTGCAAAGAGACGGAGAGTCGAGGTAAGATAGGATCTTCAGAGACATTTCTGGGGGGAGTGCAGTCAAGAAATCGATCTTGAGCTGCTCGTGTACTTCTCGAGAGACGGTGGAAAGCTGGGGAAAGCAGCATTGGGTGATGATGCCCTGCAACATCAACTCTCGTTGTTTAGTCGGGGCTGCAGAAAACAATGACCATACGTTTGTGATTGCTTGACGGTCTCCTGCAGAGAGTGTCTCGAGGTCCTGTAGTATTGAATCAGTCGGTCAAATTGCAGCAACAAAAGTCGATCAAGTTCGATTGAGCAAACACATACCCTCTGGATTAAGGCCATTTTTGATTCATCCGCAGCCCGGCGACACTTGGAATCCGGGCGATGTCTATAGCAGTACTTGCTATTGGGGTCCTTGTTGTTCTTCAGGTTTAACATAGAGGGGAGGTCCGGCTTGCTGATGGGGGCGTATAGGCTAGGGATATGCTCGCGAAGAAAGGGCGTTACGGATTGGCTCATGGACTGTCGTGAAATATTGGGCAGACGAGAGTCAGCGTCCTCCCCGGGTCTCCGCCTGTCGCAATTATCTCTCGATGGCTTCGTGGCCGAATCTTCGGCTTGCCTGGGTGTAGCCGGCGGTGGTTGTGGGCGTCCGGCGGACGGAGTCGCCGATTTCGAGTGCAGATGCATCAGGGCGTCGTCTGTTTGATGATGAGTAGTCGTGTTGTTGTGCCACGGTGAGGGTAATAAAGGGGATGCTGCGGGTATAGACACCACGCTTTCCATTTCGACGACAATAAACACATGGACAGACAGGACGGCGGCGTAGTACGGCGCAGAGAGAGAGAGGCCTGTCGAAGTTGAAGCGAGATGAGTGAGCGAAATGACGGTGTGGCGGTCAAAGGAGGCAGGATTGCGTGCTATTTCTGTAACAAGTTTCTGGTCGTTGGTTGTACTAGTTGACAGGTCATCAAGGTGGAAGCAGAGCAGCTTGACTCGACTCGTGTAAGTCAAGCGTCGAGTTAGAATCGGCAGCCAGGGGTCCGGGGTATCTCTTTGACACCCTTGCCCGATATAGCATCAACCGGGGAGATAATGATCTAACAATCGTGGATAGTTTGGCGGGAGATGCTCTGGCTCTCTCGATAGGGGCTCGTCTTTCGATAGAGACAGCACGACAGTTGGGCTGCCAGAAAAACGAGTGCACAGGAGAGAATTGCGAGATTGGTGGAGTTGAGCTGCTTTGGGGCAAGAATTGCGACATCGCGGTGGGTGCTGCACCGAGATCCTCTCTCCCGCTGCACGATTTGCCCCACCACGGCTGTCGGGGAACAGGGTCCCCCATGGTCCTCACCTTTTTGTCCCGCCTTCTATATATACCGCCCCACCAAGTGGAGCTGGGCCCTTACCTTTCCGTAAGTAGATTAGATACATTGGTACAAAGTACCGTGTACCAACTGACAGGTTCCAACTTCCTTACTTGGCAAACCACAGCCCACACTTTATCTACCTACCTACAGTAGGTACTTACCTTAGGTTTACACTACCCGACCGCGGCTACCTAAAGTAGGTACCTACAGGACTTAAAAGAATAGGGGCATCTTCGGTCATCTATCGATATTGCAAGGTGTCGCTACTATCCCTGCATCTACAGGACAAACCAGCGCTCTTTCCTAGTTGATTGCGATTTGAGCAACATTAAAATCTGCCGACAGCCGCATATCCGATGGGCTTTTGCTCGCAATTGCCTCCCTGCGCATTATACCGCACATACCTCTAGCTAAGACTCGTCACGTGTCCAAAATTTTCGTAATCGTCTTGTTGCGACCAGCCAGTCAAGCATTACTGTTACGTACCGGTCATTCAGAAATGCGACACTATCGCGTGCGATGGCGATCTCTCGTGTCATTGGAGGCCTTGTACCAGCGACAAATCATGCTATGACACAACCTGAGAAAGAATTGGTTTATTATTACCTACATGGCATCTGAATTATTTTTTATTAACTCATGCTGACTTCGTGCCACGGTAAGTGTATTCCGAATAAGCTAGAATGTCCCAGCCTGGTTATTCGACATCAGCCAGGCAAGTACACAAGCTGGGCCAGATACATGTAGGTACCTATCTAAGGTACTTAGATCCAGTGAGTAAAATAGTGTGCCTACCTTGATGGCAGCCCCTCCAGACAATCCCGACACACCTCTCACACTAGTCCCGAAGACGAATAGTGCCGTAATTGACAAGGCCTATGAGTCCACTGTCCATATCAAACTCCACACTCCATAGTACCTAAGCCTGCTCTCCTTATAAGATTTTAACAGGTATTGCACCATGCCTCATCACATTACTTGTATATTATGTGATCGATTCTTTTATATATCGTCAAAATATGCTCTGACTATAGCCCTTGTGTGATGGAATTGACTGGCATTGCTATATTGCAGTGTAGACACTTTAGAGTTCTGTTCCTAACAGGGCTACAAAGTAAGCTCAAGCTAGATATGGATTTTCGCTAGATAGCTCATCTACCTCCCCAACGGTCCCTGGCATATGTAAGTATTTCCTACTGGTTCGTCTAAGCCGGCCAGATGTTACTTCGTATGCAGGTGGCATAGTATCATGTTTGGTACAAATTATGCACAGCCAGCGAATTATTTATTTATGGTTCTTTCCAATTTTTCCAATTCAATGTTGGACAATGTGTACGGCTTATGTTTCTAAGCATCTTCATGTTGTGAGCAATAATAGCGCTGCTGTTGCTGAGAGCTTAAATAACTCAATGCAAACCCAGCTCAGCTGTTTATCTGATCAGTCAATCAGTACCTACTTACGTGTACTGGATCGGGTTTTAGTTCGTCAATAGTGTTACATCGTTAGAAATACCTGACCTGTGCCAATTAGATGATTCCCGAGGCTCTAAACCCGACCTACTGGGCGAATACCCTTCAAGTTTTAGTACCGGCCTATTTTCTCTAATTCTGCCTTCGACTTTTTCAGCCGTCGTAATGGGTGGGTTCGAAAGGATGGTGGCCGCTCCCCATGTAAACACTATAATATGTTAGTGTCCCTTCTAACTCACAATTCAGCATACGCCAAAGACTAAACCCACCCATTAATCGTATCAATAAAGGAATTCAGGTGGCCATCACTGATCGCTTCCTCCGCCACGTCTCCGATGTAGACCTCGATACGATTTCCCATAGTCTGCAGACCCGACAGGGCGAATAGGATCTGGTTGAGCGACTCCGGTTCTTCGAGTTTGGGGCCAGAAATCCTGATCTGGAGAGAACGGAGATTGGCGCCATAGTTGGTCAGCTCTAGGAAGCGATGGATCCGGTTCACGAAGCGCTCGTTTGTCTCGTCGGACAGAGGTTCTAGATTAACCCTGAGGTTCTTGGCGAACTCTAACACTGCAATACACAGAGTTAGGAATTACCGTATTGGGTGCAATACGAGAGAGAGGGGGGCGCGGGGAAATTTTATTCATCAATGGAGACAGCCCGAAATTTGTTGAAGAAGACGGCTAGCCATCGTTCGAGGATTACTTACATCGGCTGGCTTCAGAGAACCGGAACTCCTGTCTCTCTTCATCATTGCTATCATGATCTCCCATGATATTAAGAATGAATTCAGCTTCGCCGCAGAGTACCTGCAATGCTTCGTCGTGCACCTGCTTGCAGGTGTAAAGCAGTGCGGTGAGACCGGTCTTCCCAACATGACTCTCAAGGCTCGATCTTGTATAGTCGTAAAGGGAGTCATAGAGTCCGAAGACGCCAAAAAGATAATCAGACAGTTCGTCGATGAGGTCTGCGTATACATATTCGTAGATCTTGAGTCGCAGCTCGACTGGAAGGACATCGAGAGTGCTGCCCCCTGCTGCCGATTTATTATCCTGAAAGTTGGGGCCGTGAATGACCGAGATAGACGCCATGATGGATGTAAAATGAATTACAATGATGTTTGAACTTGATAGGTAAGGAGGTGAGACGAGGAAGTACATGCAGACAGATAATTGGGCAGTGATGTGTTGTATAGATGTACAGTCACTCTCGGAAAGTCACGAACAGCCCCATAATTAGCCCCTCAACCTCCAACCCTTCCAACAACCTCCCACTTCACTTACAGAGTATGGCTTCAATTGCAAGTCAGATAGATCAACAAATAACTAACTTGTAGCCTTACTTTCTGGCTTTATAACAGTTATAATTTTATCTAGCGCAGCACTAGCTATTATGTCTTTTTTGCAGGGTGTACAGCAGGCTTTATTGTTCCCTTTTTTTGATCGATTTAATACTCTGTTTTAATACAACCGCAATAGCACCAAATACTATTTGCAAATAATTTATATTATTACAGAATACTTAGAGAATATTTATAGTTATTTTCTTTTTCTTAAATTTTTTTTAAAACAACTTTGGAAAGCGTACAGTTAGGTTAAACTTAAGCATATATACCCTATATAACCCTATATTTCTAAGCCTTAAATATATAGCTAACTTTGTACTATATAGGCTATAATTATAAAACAGTGTTCTAGAGAGCATATATTATACTATAGTATATATATAGGCCTATTGAAGGTATTGTTGAAGGTTGACAGCAATTGCAAGTCAAAGGTAGAAAATCAAATGTTGAAAAAACTGTTCGTTACTTTCTGTGACCTACTGTATCACATCAATAAGGGCAGAGATGGCTACTTTAGGTACTGTAAACATCCATGTAGCCACCCACGCCTACTTGCGCTACCTGGTGCCTCAGGCCTAGCACTAGCCACATAGGAGTACAACGCATCACACATCCTGAATAAAGAGCACTTCAACAACACCTTTGATATTACTCCTTCCGAAAGAAACTGCTTGATGTGCATACAAAGACAGCATGATATAACAAAGCCAGTTTTGAAACCCCTCACTTATTCCGTTTATGTTTGCTTAGCCTCATGATTTTCAGGATGTGCAGGAATAGGTGAGTAAACTAGTTCAAGACAAAGCACAGCACCAATATTCAACAATGTCGTTGTACATGGGCGTTACGCAAAGAAAACAACCGTCTTGTGACATGCAGCCCGATCGCCAGCTTCAGCTAGTACGAGACAATGGGATTGTGAGTTAAAAGTGGCCCTATCCTTCCTCAGCAGGGAGATTTTGTTCGTTGACTGACCCAAAACTTCATAGAAACGATATAGGTAAGTTGAGCTTCCCTAAAAGACAAAAAAGTGAAGGGAAAAAACCCCCCCCCCAAACGAAAATTTATCTCTCAATCGCCCTACCCAAAGCGCAGCGGCTATGGCATACAATCAAGGTCCAAGACCACCTCGCCCGAAGACACTCGTAGGCTACGTTCCTACGCCGATCCATACCATGGCTCCTAGAGATGCCTTCAACCACCTTCTGAATGCGGAGCAGAGGAGGTCTGAATCTGCCAGGGTGCACGCGTTGGCGCCCAGGCGACGTTTTGTAAGTTTCACCCAGCTGGCCCCGGAGACTCCTTGCACGACAACCTCGGCGAAACCCTCGTGGATAAGCAAAAGACCCGTTCTGGACAAGGCCCGCCGGAGAGTATTATCGAGCCTGGACCTGAGCAAGGCAGCGTTCGGAAAGACGAAGCCGGCTGTGCAATCCGCGGTCATAGCGGGCAGGAGAGCGGTCTTCGTCGCAACCAGGAGCCTGAGTCGAGTAGCAACGCGCGCTCTGAATCTGGAAGAGCTTGATACTGTCAGCACTTTCTCACGTGTCTCTAGTTCGTCGTCGAAGAAATCCCTCTTCCATAGGCGCAGGCTACCCAAGCTCCAGATCCCCGACCTGAGCATCGCGGTGGACAGGGCGCTGAACAGCGCGTGTTCGACCGATACTCAGAAGAGCCCCAGCTTTCGGATTCTCGAGATGACTCCGACGAGCCGCGACCTCTCGCACGAATGGACGGCGCACTCAGACGACGAGGCCGCCGAGTTCCACAACATGCTGAGCGCGCGACGGAGGATTCGCAAGAGTGAGTTCGGCTTGGAGGTAGCTAGATATCAGCGTGCGAGGTCTACCTGGGACGAGCCTTGGGCCTACAGATTTTCGAATGATAACCATGAGGACAGGGGGTTGTTAAGAAGTCTCACTGATGCTCTTCAGGAACAGAAGGATCACGCCACTCGGCTTGTGCAGAAGAACCCCGGCGCCTACCCCGGACTCGAGCATACATCTACTCCGGGCTGTACCTTGACGTTGTATTGGCAGCATAAGAGCTCTTATCGCTAACTTGCGTGAAGTTCCGAGTCCGGGCTGTTGGGTATTGTCATGTCGTGGAGGGGGTTGGGTGTGGCGTGTTTATTGAATTGTCTTGCCATTTTTGCTTCTTTTGTGTCTATGTACTGCATTTGTTTAAGTAATACGAAAACTATCGCTGAGCGACTTCTGGTTGAGTAAGTGAAATCTGTGTACGACCGTGACATGTAGCGCTTTGGCTAGGGGAACCATACAACTAAAGTATAGATCTCGCAGGAAGCGGAGGTCAAATGGCCGAACAAATGGCGCTCGCGTTCTGAGTGATTGTAAACTAAATGGAGATGCGATTGGATATCTTAGGCGCCGCTGTACAACATAGCCTGTATACCACATGTTGCCAAGGACTTGGCACTTGAGAATGGTCTGGGCATCAGATAGACTAGACCTAGTTCTTCGTTCAATAACTCGGCTCATGGGAAACCTAATGGTTGCCATCATTGATGCTAGGTAGGTCACATCAAGCCACCTAACAGACCAAACGACTTGTTATACTTTAGTAGCGCCGAAATTTGAATGCTTGGGGCCTCGACCTGAAGGCCAGCACTACTGTAGGCACGTTGTCGACTCATCTCAATTGGCCATCTGGCCTCTCGTCGACAACTCTAAATACTACGGAGGATTGCCCGACCAGAGGCATATTCCCATCTCCCCGCATGATGTGACGGAGGACAAAACGACGCCGTTAAACCCTCTGCAGGCCATAACGGTATATATGCCGTAGCACGCGACATAGCTCGTCCGTCATTCCTCTGATCATTCCTCCACAATGTCTCGCCGTAACAAGAGGTTTCGGAATGCGACCATCTTAGTAGCCGGAATCCTCCTCACGTGGTGGGTGTTATCGACGAATCTGTCTGGCTCGGAATTCAGTGAGCTGAAGCGGCATATGAACGACGGGCCGTCGCGTCGCGAACCGCAGATCGCCAAGAAGAGCAGCTTTGACTGGAGCCAAGTCGCACCGAAGTTCCCCCCCGGACCTCTCACGCCACTACCCGCAGGTCGCTCCAAATCTCTCCCGCGCATCCAAGCTCAGGCCAAGCCCGGGAACGCAGAGCACGAGCGGATCCGGGAGTCCAGGCGCCGCGAGGTCAAGAGGGTGTTCCTCGGCGACTGGGAGGCGTACAAGAAGTACGCCTGGCTGAAAGATGCTCTGAAGCCGATCTCGGGCGGGTTCCAGGACCAGTTCAGCGGCTGGGCCGCGACGCTGGTGGACTCGCTTGACACGCTCTGGATTCTGGGCCTCCGCGATGAGTTCGACGAAGCCGTCGAGGCCGTCGCGGGGATCGACTTTGGCCAGTCGTCGTCTCCCAGGGTGAACACATTCGAGACGAACATCAGGTACTTGGGCGGCCTGATCGCCGCCTACGACCTCAGCAAACGCGAGGCCCTGCTCGTCAAGGCCGTAGAGCTCGGCGACCTGATATATGCCGCGTTCGATACGGAGAACCGCATGCCGGTGGACTTCATCGAGTTTGATGCGGCGAAGGCGGGCGAGGGGTTGGTCGTGGAGAGCACGGTTGTCTCTGCTTCGCCGGGGACGCTGTCTCTTGAGCTCACGCGATTGTCGCAGATCACGGGGGACCCGAAATACTACGATGCCATATCGCGTGTCATGGACGTCTTCTACCGCGGCCAGCAAAAGACCAAGATCCCCGGCCTGTGGCCGATGTTCGTCTCCATGAGCTCGCAGGACGTGGTGTCCGGCGACCAGTTTACCCTCGCGGGCGGCGCTGACAGCTTATACGAGTATCTGCCTAAGATGCATGCTCTTCTTGGCGGGGGGGAACCGAAGTTCGAAAAGATGAGCAGGGATTTCCTAGAGGCGTCCAAGGCGTTATTTTTCAGACCGATGATCCCGAGTAACGAGCCTATACTCATCCCAAGTAGTGGTAAGGTCGCTGGCAACGGGCATGTGGCGTTGGATCAAGAGGCGGAACATTTGGGCTGCTATCTCGGTGGCGTTTATGCACTGGCTGGGAAAATCCTTAATAATCAGGGCTACGTGAATATCGGCTCGCGGCTTACTCTTGGGTGTGTGTACGGGTACAGATCGTTTCCCACGGGCATTATGCCCGAACGCCTGAACATGGTGGCCTGTAAATCCTTCGAAAAGTGTGAGTGGGATAAAAAGAGGTTTATTGAGGAGAAGGCTAAACAGTTCGAATGTGAGTACTCCTCTCTCAATTGACACTCCCGAGTGAATGACTGAAATGACAATTTCACAGCGAAAGAACATCTACCCCTTGGCTTTACCACGGCGAAGGACCCTCGCTACATTCTGAGGCCAGAAGCTATAGAGAGCGTCTTCGTAATGTACCGAGTAACTGGCAAGTCGGTATGGCAAGAGCTCGGATGGGACATGTTCGATGCCATCGTCAACGGGACGAAGACGGCCTTGGGAACACACGCATCTGTCCGGGACGTAACCCAGAAGGTCTCAATCTGGGCGCAAGAAGATTATATGGAGGTATGTATATCCGATCTCCGCCTCAACGGGCCGACTGACTGTTTCATCTAGAGTTTCTGGCTTGCCGAAACGCTCAAGTATTTTTATTTGTTGTTCTCGCCGCCGGACATTATTAATCTTGATGACTATGTGCTTAATACCGAGGCGCATCCCTTCTTAAGACCTAGGTAACGTAGTAAGAGCCATAACAAAATGTCAGGATAGGAATAATCTTACGAAATACATTGAAATCAACGATAGAAATATTGCTTTCATTTCCGACCGTATCCCACTTAAAATACTTGAATATGTGGTTGACCAATGGTTCGTTGATACGAACACTGCTGTTATAAGTGCGGGGAACTTCAATGCCGTGATATTTCCACCTTACTCGACATCTGTCTACTGCCATACATTCTTCAAAGCTTATGGGAAAGCTATCCTGTCCTGACTGAAGGGTATTAGCTCATACCAAGTCGATTTAGATTGATCCCCGGACAGTAAATATCTACAAGTGAGATCGAATTGTCGCCTGATTGTAGATAGATCACGCAATTGTGGAGGAAGGTTGCGTGGGGGGTTTTCACTTATAAAGCGACGAACAGTCCGTGTTGGAAACAGCATCACAAAAAAAAACCTCCAACACGCGGGCGGAAGAAAACAGAAAACGTTGCATCTTGAAGTCATACGATATGTCTACCACGACGAGTGTTATTACCTCGACGGTCCTACAGGCCCAAGCGCCACCAGGCCAGCCTGATATCTCCTACCATCCGAGCCATGAGAAGTGGCAGGCCCGCGTCGCACGCCGACTGCAAGAGGGGAACTTGCCAAGATCGGTCCCCGAAGGCTTTCCAGAAAAGCTAAGCGGCAACCTGGTCTGGGAGGGCCAGACAGTGGCTGATACGTACAACTGGACATACGTCCTCAGTCCCGAGCACCTGGCTGAGATTGACCGGGCCGTGACTCACTTCAAAGGTACGACAAGCAGACAAGGGGCTCCCGAACTTATAGACTAGACATTAAACATCGCAAGCAGGGCTCGGCGAGCCCCTCGGCGCCATCAGCCAGGACACGTTCCCACTGCCGACCCTGCACGGCGAGCTCCGTCGGCTATCGGCAGAGCTGCACGGCGGCCACGGGTTCTTCGTGCTGCGCGGGCTGCGCGTGGACGACTACACGCGCGAGGAGAACGTCATCATATACGCCGGCGTCTCGGCGCACGTGGCGCCGCAGAGGGCACGGCAGGACCACAAGTTCAACGGCGAGAAGGCCGACGTGGTCCTGGCGCACATCAAGGACCTGACCGGCTCGGGCGAGCGCGGCGTCATCGGCAGCCCGGCCTACACCACGGACAAGCAGGTCTTCCACACGGACACGGGGGACATCATCTCCCTCTTCGCGCTCGAGACCTCGGCCGCCGGCGGCGCGAGTAAGATCGCGAGCACCTGGCGGGTGTACAACGAGATAGCGCGCACCCGGCCCGACCTCATCCACACGTTATCGCAGGACTGGCCCACCGAGATGTAAGCTGTCCCTTTTCGAAACAGGTTCTTTTTCCTTCCTTTCCCCCCCCATCTACCGTGACGTGGCGATGCGGGAGGGAGGGAGTGGTAAATTCCGCTGACGTCGCCCTCCGCGGGGCCATCCCAGATTTGACAAACCCGACACACCCTACGTGCGGCGGCCGCTGGTGTTCCACTTCCCGGCGACGGATTCCCGTCCCGAGAGGATCGCGCTGCAGTACGCCCGCCGCACCTTCGTCGGGTTCGGCGCGCTCCCCCGCAACCCCAACATCCCGCCCATCACCGAGGCCCAGGCCGAGGCCCTCGACACCCTGCACTTCCTCGGCGATAAGTTCTGCGTGAACACGGACTTCCAGAAGGGCGATGTCCAGTACATCAACAACCTGGCCGTCTTCCATGCGCGAGACGGCTTCACGGACACGCCGGAGAAACGGTATGGATGCCCCCAAATTTGTGACTTCTATTCCATTTGCATATGTGCGTGTAATGTGTGATGTATGTACTAATGATATTCGGCTTCTAGGCGACATCTGCTGCGTCTTTGGTTGCGCGATCCGGAAAATGCCTGGGAGACTCCGAGCGCTCTGCAGTCGAAGTGGGGGGATCTTTACAATGATATAACGCCCGAGAGTCAAGTGTTCCCGCTTGAGCCATACATTCGGAGCGCAAGCAATAAGGGACGCTGAGCGTTCCAGTCATTTCGCAATGGCATCGACGACAGTTTGCTCATTACGTGGATGGCAAGTGTCAAGAAGCGAGTCGTGGTCTATCTACTTCTTATGCATAATGATAAGGGGATCTATCTACATATAGCAAGGTTCTAGTATGAAATCTAGAATTGTTCGGTGATAACTCTTCCCTTGGTCTAGACGCTCGAACGCTACAGCATTGCGTTCAGGCGAGTATAATCTCGTAGTTGTCCCCGGCGACACGAACGGGCTCATCGTGGCTCCCGTATTTCCGGCGGACTAATTCGAATATGATCAGGCCGGCGCTTGTGCTTGGGACCTGCCGTATCGTATTCCACCAGAAACCTCGATATAACCAGCGTACTAATCCCTTGCGCTCTGATGCAGCTTCTGCCGTGCACTGTGTCCAGGTCTCCTGGTACGCGTGATAATATGCCTTCAGCATTCTCCATCTCCGCCTCGGCTTGTCGGGGTTAGCGGCAGCGGCTCCTCTGACCTTCTCTGCCTTCGCGTCGAGATCCTCGAGGTGGTCCCAGTACTTGACTTGGACATGGGTCAATGGGTGGAGTATGACCTGCTGGGCGGACGACGCGCTGACCCCGGCAAGCAACAAGAACATAGGCTCTATTGCGTAATGAGGTGTGATGAGGACTGGCTTGTTCTCCTCTTGGGAGATGGGGCGTCTTCGCGCGATGTCCTCGACCGTATCTTGGTTTAATCCACTGTAGTACCATTTGATGAACCTGTAATAGCTCTGGGCTTTGACATATTCGAAGGTACTGAAGAAGACGGCACTGCCGAAGCTGTCCTTCATGAACGACAGGCCCCAACCGGCAAAGACTCCCCGCACGCCGATTTCGCGCAACTTATCTGCCGAAAACGACCACATGCTCCTCGGTTTGCCGCCATTACCCTGAACAAGATCTCGGTGGTCGTATCTGGCCTGTATTGCATCAAGAGGGGCGGCAACTACGCTCTGGAGGCTTCCTGCCAAGAAACCCGCAGCGAAGGTATGGACCGGCTCCGGCGGTGGAAAGACGCGCCGCGCCGACCTTGAACTCTCCTCATGAAGCTGTCCAAGGATTTGTAAGTAGCTAGTGTACAAAATAGCGCCGACTCCGACATTGGCTATGAGCGGCGGCAGGATCTGCTGCGGCACGACACTCCAGCCGTGCTGCCGAATCACCGTCGCGAGCAAGCCTGGGGTCGTGCCATGGGCCCATTGCCAGGCTTGTCTGAGCGTGAGACCAAGGCGTGACGAGGTGCGGTCGTTGGCGACGGCCCGTGCGAGCAGCGTAGTTCGCTCTAGATGAACATTTCTAGCGTAGGCAAGATAGTCGACCCGCGTCCGGAAGAAGGCCTTCACGGGCGCTCGGAAATAAAAAGCCATGGCTTGGGCGCTCAAGGCGCGAACGCCGGCAGCTGAGGCAGCGGTCGCGGCATTGTTTCTTGGCGACTTCTCGAGAGCGCCTTCGGGCGGCACGACGGGGAGAACGCTTCGATAAATAGTATCATTATCTTGGTTCAAGCGGGCTCCGCCATCGTCGTGACGTGACGGCATTGTTTTTCAAAATCATCATTTTGAGACTGTCGCATAGTTTGGTGTCTCAGGTTAGATGATCAGATGATGGCCTTGGAGGTGGAAGCGAAACACTACAAGAAATCCCTCGTTTAAGTAGAATATTCATGTAGAGGGGTATATTCCTCTACACCAAACTCTACTAAAACCGTGCGGTCATCTTGTTGGGTCACGCTGCACGCTGCATAATGGAGAGAACTTGGTACGAAATAATCCTGTCCAGAATTGGGTACTACTACTTCAAGTTGTAGGTACTAGGGTATCAGCTGGCGCGCAGTTAGACTGTCTGTCACCTCGCCCTAACGAATTCGCGAGTAACTCACGAACGCGCCTCGTATTTGAAGACCATATACCGTTCGTTGGACAGTAGACTCAGCGATGACCAAAACATAATGATGGGCTCCTCGTGCTGTCCGTGTGAAGATAAAGTTAGTATAAATCGCAGTCACGCGTCTCACACCACAGTTTTGCCTTGGTTCATCGACATTAGGCAGTTCTCAGCCAGCGTGCCAATAGTTTTGCTTGACGGACAATGTTAGACGCGTAAGAAGCCAGCGTGCGCTTGAAATTGAAGAAAGTATCACGCCTACTGCGCAGTGTTCGCGCCCAAGAATTCTGATTTGTCTAGAAGAGACGGCTGGTTTGCCAGATTACCTGACCTTGATCAGGATCATCCGCTACCAAATATCTCCTCTGCTCGGTCGTCGCTCGCGAGATAGATAGACGAACAATCTCGGCGCGCGCCACGACCGCAAGAGACGCCGAGGTCGAAGCCAAAAAATGGGACATGCATACTGCCCTGACCTTGGGTAAACAGCCCTCAATCAATCAACTTTCTAGTGGAATTAATACCTATACCGAAGCAACCAGACATGCATGCCACTATATGCTGTGCGGACCGCTCGTCTCATCTGCGTGTGCCCGCGCACTACTACTAATAGCTTGAGGCGCGCATTGCAATGCGTACCTGCAGCAGTGAC
This sequence comes from Nemania serpens, assembly GCA_022578855.1. Classification (NCBI taxonomy): domain Eukaryota; kingdom Fungi; phylum Ascomycota; class Sordariomycetes; order Xylariales; family Xylariaceae; genus Nemania; species Nemania serpens. The sequence goes on along the minus strand of MU396678.1, from coordinate 978,497 downwards.
AGAGAGAGAACCGCCCGGAAAAGAAAAAGAGCGGCGCCGGAAATGAGGGGATCTGCTGTGTTCATTCTCTCCGGTGGTATTTCTCTGACGGTCATCATTTAGCGCAGTGCAACGGGCGCCGCACGACGAGGTTGGGGAAAAGGCTAGGGCTTCGGTTTACGTAGATTGGTATACTAAGTTTATAAGGATGTTCGACATTGCGCGCCCTCGGACTAGCGATGAAGAAATGAGGCGCGCTGAGAGTGACGCAATGAAGAAGGTACGATAGGTGAAAAGAAAAGACACAGCATATGTAAGTGAATAAGGGGCGGGCGATCATCCGGCATGGCAGCGTCCGAATAGCAAGCAGCCCAGCCATTCGCGCCGATCTATCTCAGCGTGGTTGTAGTCAGTGTCTTAGTATAGTAGCAATGAAAAATGCATCTGCTCAATGATTGACATTTGGGTACAGCGGAATCGTGGCAGGGAAGATCATATTGTTTTGGTTGCGAATCGTTGTTTCATTCCAAGGGCCGACTGATCGGCTCCCCGACAACCTCGATATAGTCGACCTGCTGCCTTAGTGCCTTGCCAGAGAGACATGGCTCGCGGTATGCTAAGTCAATCCAATCTCCGTTGGAAAGCCACTTCCTCGCGCTCACCCACTTGTTGTTGCGTACAAATAGTCGCGGCCTTCTACTCCTATCATGTGTCTATCTCGTTCCCAAGTTCTTCAAGTCGTTCATTTTACCCAGTCATTCGTTTCCACCAGCAGTTGTTGTTTCACACCGTGTTCTTCACTCGAATATCTTGTTCATCTAAACAAGAAGAATTCCCCACTTCATAAAACGCGATCATGCAGTTCTCTATCGTCTCGATTGTCGCCTTCCTGGCCGCGACCAGCGTTGCCGGTGAGTACCTCCCACCTTTACCTATTACAGTCCGTTATGTTCATGGTGGCACCCTTCCTTCAGCAGTGGGTCCGCTGCATAGAAAATAAACCTGGAAACAGCTTCTGGACAAGACAGCTACTAACTATCAATGCTGTAGTGCCCGTCACGAACACCCCAAGACAACTAGGTGCTTTGGGAGGACTCACGTCGCCAGTCACCGGGGCCCTTTCGCAAGCTGGAAAGACGGTCCCTCCTGCTGTGGAGAGGGCTGGGGACTCCCTTCACCCCGAGGGGAAGAAAAATGCCACCGAGCCTGCTACTGCCGCAAAGGCCGCCAAGCCTCAGTCAAAGTCAGGACTGAGCGGACTGACTGGCATTCTTGGCGGCATAGTCCCTGCAGGCTTGGTCCCAGGTCTATAGTACGTGATACTAGGCTTATCATAACTGCTTGGCTATGAAAACTAACATGTGATAGGATCAGAAGAGCCGTCTTCCACTTCACCCACCACACACATGTCGATAGCTCAGAGGCTATGGTGCAATAGAGAGTTGGTAGCATTGACTGAATAGGGGGGCTTGTATGATGCTTGGGCGTTCTCACTTTCAGACTGGAATGATGTATATCGTGTTTAATGAGATGTACCGTCGCTAAGACGACGGCTGTTGCTTATGGTGCAACCACTGGCAAACTGTCGCGTGATATATTGGCGACCGCGGTCCTGAATCGTGGTCCGAGCATTTCAACTACTGCAGACACATCAGGCGGCGCAGGCCCGGAACCCGCATGGCGTGCCAAAGCTGGCGCATCCATTTCCAATGTCTGCGAATCACCCTGCTTGCTGACTTTCCTCGCCGCTTTAAGACTCTTCACATCTTTGCCGGAACGTAAAGGACCCTTGGGTGTCACTGGGGTTATCAACGTCTCGTCCAGAAGGGCTTGCCATCGCGAGGCGTATATCCCAGGCCCCGATATATTTCCTGTGTCGGTATGCTTCCTTCCATGTAGTTCATCAATGATCCTTTGCATCTTTTCTCTCGATAGTGGCCCCAGGGTTGCCAGATGATTAGAATGCTCGTCGATCTTCTTGAGAACGATTCTTTTCTGGGAATCAGTGAGAGCATTGAATGTGTCTTGGAGGATTGGGCCCATATCGCCTGCGTCATCGGTCGGAAGCCCTGGGTCAACTGGGGGTTTCCTCTCATATGCATCGGTCTTGGGCTTCCGCCGAAACACTTTGATAGCGCTATCGGATATTAGCAGTCAGTCATTGATGTAAATGATATGCATCTCCCACGATTCTGCAGGACGGGAGGAAAAGCCCTGGAATATGCTGGAGCGGGGATAGAACACTCTAAAATAAAGTACGCACTCCTTCATCCATATCCGCCACGTGTCCCTTAAGTCGGGACAACCACTACAAAAGTCGTGGAGATATGCCCATAGTAGCTGATGATTCCGTTGCAATAGTTTCACAAAATCTTGGACGGCTGGCGAATTCGACTCTGAGCCCTTGTCCTGCGCCTTTGGTTTTGTTGTTTTAATGAAGTCTCCCAGAAAACTCTCCATGGCGTTGAGATGCTTTCGAAGATCCACGTTCTTGTGAACTACTCGAATCATCGGGTCGAGCGCCCCCAACCCCTCTAGAACAATTGCTGTCGTTAGGTCGGGGCTCGAATTGCACAGGACATCTATGATATGCTCTCTATCCCTAACTGCAAGCTGGGCAGCATAGTATTCTAGGCACAAAGTATGTTGACGATCTGTCAAGGACTCTAACAGCTGCGGGTTCTCAATTTCGAAAATGGCAAATATTATAGAGCTCTTCTCTCGAATGCTTTTCTTTCGTGCCAATTCACGTTGGCTTCGATCTGCCGCTAGATGCCGGTCGATTGCTGTCATGTGTTCATTAGATACGCTCACCCGATCCAGCTTTATCTTTTCAATATCTTTGCGAAAATCGGTAGCATCCCATTCAAGAACGAGTGAGATGATTCTGGGTCTTATTAGGCTTTCGTACTGCCGGTAATAATAATAGGCTTATCTCACCTCTGCACTAAGATACCTCAAGTCAGCAACAGACGTTCTTCCGCGTGTCGTAACGGGACCTCGCAGTCTGATGGGATATCAAAACATAGAAAATAGCACGAAGAAGAAGAGGTATGCCAACTCACTGAGATTCATCCCATTCGCAGCGTTGGAAGTCAACCCGATCCAATTAGATATAGCTCCCATGCTGAGCTTGGATAGAAACAATCTGCTCATGGCATTGATCATGCTCGCCGCGTTTCCGAGTCGGAGTGTTTGACCGATCACAGTATACGGCACTAACCTATGTACGTTCTCGATGAGCTTCAGTAAGTAGGGACCTTCTGCCGAGAGTATGAACGTCTGGTGGAGGAATGTAGCGATGTAAAGCTCAGCATACTCGATGGCGGCCTTGAGTGCAGGAGAATGGGCTTCAAAGTCTTCAGTTTGCGTAAGCTGGTCGAATATCTCATCAATCAGGTTTCCGTAGACTAAATGGGAAACACAGTCGCGCCACGCCTTCGTGAGATGTTCTGCCTTATCTCTATCGTACGAGGAATGAAGATCCGGCAGGGCATCACAAGACACGCCAGAGAGAAGACCCCTAGTAACTGCCTCGTGGATCACGGATGCCGCAGTAGCTAGCCTCTTGCGCGTTCCCAAAGTGCCCTTGTCGTAGCTGTCGGAAAGGTCAGCATCGCCAAGCTGCTTCATGATCCCCTTGAACTTGACCGGCCAAAACTCGATCGATAGATCCCGGACAGCCGGTGCCTCTAGAAGTATCCTTGTGAGGAGGAGCTGGAGCAATGGTGATGACGAAAGATTATGCGGCTTGGCTGGCTTCCCCGTCTCATCTCGGTCAACAAATGGCCACCCATAAGTCTCGATAGCCTGGGCATGCTGGAAGCTCTGGACTTCAGCATAGGTTTCATGATGAATCAAAATGTCAAGAAGAGCGCGAAGCTGCGGAGCAGTTAATTCATTCTCGGAAGCCATATTGGATGGAGTCTTTTTGTTGGACCATGGTAATTCGTGCGGTCAAACTCTGCCTTGTAGTATTACTACTGAGGATTTTGGTGCTGCTCCAGCCAAATGAAACATTTGTACCTGGATGACTGATCCTACCAGCTACTTGGTAATATCTAGATTAACCTAACCTTAAGTGACCTAGTGGCCAGCATCTAGATAGATAATGACGTCAGTACTTTTTGGGTGGCCCAGGCTCCAGCGCTACGTAGCCGATTCAGAGAGCTACCTAGTGCTAGACAGATGCCTACATTCAAAGGATGAACAGTACACACAACATGAAAGAACATATAATATCTCGTTTTAATCTAGCTGCGCTGTTTCACGTTTCATACAGGTATTAGTTACTCGCTGGACTGCACCAACTCTCATGGTACTAGGTAGAACAGGGTTACCCCAATGTACCCCTTCAACAGGCCCCTGGGCGGGGTTAAACTGATGGTGTAGCGCCCTCAAGAAGCGGGCTGGCCGGGACCCTTCAAATGTTGCATAAAAAAGTACTACATACGAAGTACCTAACGTAAGGTATACATACACATAGAGGGTCAGGCTTATACTTAATGTTCCTTGAGCTGAGCTTGGTAAAATATTGCGACCAACGCGTTAGCCAGGACAGAAGATGTAGTCCCTTTCTACGACCTCTTCCTAACAATGGGACTGGTTGACTTCACAAGTCCTGTGAAGTCGGATCTAGCTCAGCGCAGTTTTATGCTATAAGACGAACCGGCTGTGGTCGAGATGGGACCAGTGTAAGTCGCGCCGTTGACGGTAAACCCACGCCCGTCTTGGACCCGGAGCGCGAGTGTCCCGCCATTCTTGGACCTAACAGTGGCACTGGTCAGAGCCTTGTTCGACCATGCTATATCGACAACGAAGGCGCCGCGTGCGACGAGGCCAGTGACGGAGCCGGTAGGGACGGCAGACGGCAACGCGGGGAGAAGATGGACCACGTTGTGGCTTTGGAGCAGCATCTCGGCGATTCCGGCCGTGAAGCCGAAGTTGCCGTCAATCTGGAACGCGCTGCCCGGTCCGTTATCCGTGTTCCACAGATTGGGCGAGGGGTACTTCTGGAGGAACGAGATCGCGTTGCTCCAGACCGTATCCCCCGCAAACAATCGGGCGTAGAGGCACATGACCCATGTCCGGCCCCAGCCCGTGCTTCCGGCGCCGTTGCTCATGCGGTGGTCGAGCAGAGCCTTCGCCGCATTCGAGAGATCCGACGAGTTCAGGGGTGTGAAGGCAGAGCCCGGATATAGCGCCCATATAGGTGACATGTGTCGGTGGCCGGGCTCGGTCTCGCCGTACTCCTGTCGCCACTCGAGAATTTGGCCATACGAGCCTTTAGAGGGAGGCCGGATCTTGGCTAGATAGTTCTGAGCGTTTGTGATATCGGCGCCTGTTTTACCAAGGATCTGGCCCGCCTGGATGACGGCTTGGAAGAGCTCTGTCAACAACGAATTGTCCATTTGAGGGCTGATGTCAATCCCTTCTCCATTTCCAGCATTCGATTCCCCTGAAGGTACAATGAATGAGTTCTCGGGAGACAGAGAAGGCCCAGTTGTCATGTAGTTGTTCCAATTGAATAGGTAGCAGTAATAGAAGTTGGCGGCGCTCTGTAGGATTGGCCAGGCGCGCTGCTCTAGAAACGTGCGGTCCCCAGTGAACCGGTAATGCTCCATCGTGTGAAGGGAAAGCCACACGCCGCCCATGGGCCACATCATATAAGGAGTCCCATAGTCTGTTGGGGCTGCATCTCCCCAGACGTCAATGTTATGATGCAAGACGAACCCCCCGTTGTTGCAGTTATACATGACTTGGGCCATTTTCTGCCCGCGAGTTTTGGCGACGTCAAGGAGATCGAATAAGGCTTTATGGGTTTCTGCCAAGTTCGTCACCTCAGCGGGCCAATAGTTCATCTCGATGTTGATATTAATCTTAGTCATTAGCATATGGAGTTACACAATACAGTACTTTCTATGCTTACGGTGTACTTGCTAAAAGCGTCGATGAAACGTTAGCCAATATGATTTCAGTCAATTGAGTTGAGCATTGCATTCTCACCTTCCCCATGGTGGATTGAAATCCTTGTTCCAGATCCCCTGAAGATTCGCTGGAATCGATAAAGCGCCGGTATCTCGCGATGAGGCCACTAGGCAGTGTCTTCCGAAGTTAAACATGAGCGTCATCAATTGCGGATCGGCTGACGGGTTCGACTTGTAGTTCGACAAGCGGGTTGGCGTATTCTGGTTCCCAGCAGAGCCGGATGAGCCCAGATTGAGATTGACTCGCCCAATGAGGTTGACATGATCACTGACCGCGGCAGTCCGAACCGCTGCGTAGCCCGCGCTCACGGCTGCGCTTAACTTGCGCGACAGTTCAGATTCCCAGGCACTCTGACTGGCGTAGCGGTATGAAGTCTCTGCATTGAAGAATATGTCCACGGTCGTCGCACCGTTGACGGCAATCGACGATCCGGATACACTGATGCTGCCTAATAAATGCCCCTCAGCCCACGCTGCCTCGATAGAAACTATGTAGGAGACTGTTAAACTTACCACCGGAGTTGACGATTCTTGCTTCTGATGAAAACGCGATAGCGCCAGACGACTGACCGCTATTTCCTTTGAGGGATACCGAGTAGACCCCATTGCTTGATGATGCTGTCTGTGAGGTCACGTACTGCGACCTCGATAGAGATACCTTGGCATTCAGTGAACCGGCCTGGCTTGCTGTCAAGCGAATCGCTAGTACGCCGTGTGGCTGACTAGCAACGTACTCGCGTCTTGAGAGAAGATTAGCATTCACGGCAGGGCTCAAAGTTTATCAAGTCCATACGTGTAATTAACTCCGTTATACAGATAAGTCACAAACGCGGTGCCCTGAAACGTGTCAAGATATCGAAGGTAACTCTGCCTGCTCGCTGAATGCCCAAAATCGATGGTCAAGTTGCCGAGAGGGCTGTACGATCTTGGCGAGGTCGGATTCCCAGCCATATTGGCCAAGACGTTCTGCCCGGCAGCCGTGATTTGACCACTTGTTAGCTGTGACCGAATAGACGCCAAGGCACCTGGTGAGTTCCGGTTGGCACGATCTTGCCAAGGCCCGCTCCAAATGGTGTTCTCGTTGATGGCAACTTGCTCGCTTGCAGTCCCGTATACCACTGCTCCAATCCTGCCATTTCCGATGGGAACAGCTGACGCGAAGTCAGTTCCGGCATCACTTTGATACCAAGCGAACCGTGAGGCATCCCACTGAGCGTCTACCAGCGCTGCGAGAAGTATGCCCGCGACGGAGACAGTCCGAATCAATGTGCGTTTCAACATTGTGATATCGGATCCAGGTAATAGTGGTGAGATTTAGTCTTCATCTGAATTTGTCGTGATCCAATGCCTAACATAGAGGCCCGGCACAGTCGTTAGGTTAGAGGTACCTATAACAACCGGAATAACAGGCGGCATATTCTCGGATTTTATCGACGGCGGGCGGGGATATGGGTTCTGGATATTCTGAGGAGAAAGGGTAACTTGGCGTCTAGATATTTTGAGAAGGAGAGAAGCTTTAGCGTACTGATCAGCCAATTCCCACCAATCGGCCGGAACCTTAGCAGGCACATTCCCTCAAGTAGGATTTTCTCGTATTACAACGGAAAGCTAGAAACCTGATCTTAGGCATGCTCTCATTATAAACGTACTGGGTCATATCTGGAAGGAAACGAAGGGGCCCTTCAGGCTTCAGAGGGTTGACTGTGTTCAGTTGTTGTATTCACATATGTCCTCTAGTTAGCCGGGTCGCCTGATTTTAGAGCTAGTTAGATCTTATTACGCGTAGAACGAGAGCCAACTTTGCAACTATCTAGGGTGGACTAGGAGGACGAAACCGAATCTAATAGATCTGGCGGGCACATGATTGCTACTGAAATGCGTTACGTACCGTATGATGATGTAATATTAGGGCCGATTCGGCTCCCGGACGCAGCCGGCAGGGGTGGTAAATGAGGAGAAGTCGAGCTCAACCCGTGACTACTACATCAAAGCTCGGCCGTCATCCCGTACGGAACACCGAGGGGGGTGGTTCCTAAATGCACCATCCGGCCCAGCAGCTACCGAGCTAGCTAGGACCGGGCTAGGCAAATGCCGAGAACCCTCTAAGTGCTTATGGGAACTTGGGCTGGGTTTTTGATGTAGACTTTGGATTCTTGGTAGCTCATTGGGCTCACATGATGTGTTGATTATTGTCTTAGATAAATTGTTAAGAAGCTTTGCGTTTGACTACCGATTTTAGAGGGGGATGCGACCCCTAAAACTCTGTATCTGTCTCAAGCCCCCCTTATTAGTGAGTTGACCTCAGCAGCTGATCTGTTAGTCAATCCGACAATAAAAAATAGATGAGTTCAATTGAACTGAACAACTTTAATATTAAGTTGCAGTTAGAGGTTTTAACATTGAAAATCTTTCGCAGATCACCTGCGCCCTGGGAGCGGCGACAAACGGAAAGAAACGGCAAAATTGTGTATGGAAACGACTAGAGACAGTCGTATTGCCTAATTCAGTACGAATCACGGCGCCTCACTCGTTGCTCACCCTAGGCTAGATGAGCGCCACGCGACGAACTAGACTAGCGTAAGTACGGTCGCTTATAGGGCTAACTGTATTATAATGCAAGCTTGCTACTGTATTTTAATCGCCAGCGTAATATTAATATCGATTTTCCCGTTTTTTGACGGCTGTAATCCGCTCCAGATTCGATGTCCCAAATGTCGTGATAGCGCAGCTGCTGAAACGGATTTATAGAATCGCCGAATACCAAATCTTGAAAACCGAATAAATGCGGTTCCATTATTATGAGATTAGAAAAATAGTCCCGGTAGCAAATGGAAGGCAAATATTCGAGCGAGGAGATTAGTCTTTCCAATAAGCTCATTAGGGAATAATGCTGAAACAAATAACTCGGTGTCGGATTGGGCGGTAGACCACGACAAGCTATGGATTTATTTATTTTGATAGCAAATTATTAGATGAAATGCCCCTCCCACTAACTTAATATTAACGGTAGCTATATCTTCGTTAAGAATTTGATTTTTCTGTTGCTTTTGGTGCCCTGTGAGTTGAGACTGGTTTCGTTGTAGTGTAGAAAATGAATATGAGCATGAGCATACACAGTCATCTGAGTACATAGTAGAGACACCCGTAAATCGTTTACATCGTTTATACTGGCACCCTGAATTACGGTCTATTTATGCGAACTGTAACTCTGTCTATTCTTAGCTTGATCCTTCTAGGCCCTGACGACCAATACCCTCTTTCTCCAGCGTTAAGTCCTTGATAAATAATGAGCCGAGAAGCCCTAGCCCTGCTGCAACGGTAAGGACTACCCATACAGTTTTGAAAGATTCCAGATATACCCCAACGAGTTTACGGAGAGTCTGCTCGGGGAGGTCCAAGTTTACCAGCTCGTGTATGAAACTGATCGCTTGGCTTGGGTCTTCCAGGCCCTGGATGGGCTCCAACGAATTGAATAGACTCAAGCTGTTTTTCTGAAATTCAGCTACAAAGGCAGCTGCACATATTGCGAGTCCAATCAAGGCGCCGAAGAGACGAAAGACGACAAGCATGCCTACTGCAAGTCCTGTATCGTCGACATTCTTGACGCTAGCTTGCATTGGCAACTGCGTTCCCGTGAAAACGGTTCCTACGCCGACACCAAGCAAGGCCTGGAAGACATACGCCTCGGCTCTTGGCGTGGTTTGGTCGACTCGAGACCAGAGACCTACCGCCAGCGTGGTGATGACCCAGCCAGACCATAATATGAGCTTGTACCGGCGCGTCAACTCCACAACAACGGGCGCGACGAAGCTGAAGACAACGACCAAAATGGCGACGGGAAGACATGAAAGTGCTGCTTTTAATGGTGATTCAAGAAACACAGCTTGGAAGAAAAGGGGCAAGTACTGTAGAATTGAGTAGAGAATCAAACCATGGATGAGACCGGTAATTAGGGAGAAAGTCGCAGTGGCGTTGGAAAATATCCGATACGGCATCACGGCCGCAGCTGGGAACCTTTCATAATATCCAAATAGAATTAGAAGGGCAATTCCAATGATCAATGGAACAAGTGTCCTCCACGAACCCCATGGGTATAGGGACCCGGCCCAGCTAAGTGGTAAAGAGGTGGCTGCTGCACCAGCCACGAATAGCAGAATGCCGATCCCATCAAGGCGGCGCACTTTAGCAAGAAACCCCATTGGAACAGGTTGTAGATTTAGGAAAATGAGAGAAAGCAGAAACGCGACGCCGACAACGGGGAGGTTGATCCAGCCGATCCATCGCCAATCTACCCGGTCACTGAGCAATGCGCCTATGATCGGTCCGGTAATGGTTCCCAGCGCAATCGCAATAGCGAGTAGGCCTAGATAAAGCGGGCGCTCTTTCAGTGTGGTGATATCAGCGAGAATAATCTCTTCAAGCACATCTAAGCCGCCGGCTCCCAGACCCTGGACGAGTCGACCAGCAACAAGCACGCCCATGTTCTGGGCGGTTGCGAAGACAATTGTGCCGGCGACAAAGAGCACCATTGAGACGTACAGCGCTTGTTTACGACCGAAGACATCGGAGACGGTCACGTAGATCGGTTGTGTTATGGCGACGCCGAGCGTAAATGAAACATTCGCCCAGAAGGAGAGTAGCGTGGTGCCGTTCAATCGTTGTGTTATTGTCTGGAGGAAGCAAGCAACAGTTAGCGGGTTTCAGGTGGTCACTCAGTGCAATATGATGATGTACTCACTGGTAGAGCAATAGAGAGCGATGTTGCATCCCACGACGTAATCAGCGCAAGTAGCCCAAGCGCAGCAATGGACATGTAGAATGAGAAGGGCTTCCGAGGCTTCGACACGTCGGCACACGTACTAGCGGCGTTCGGAGCCGGCGTAGCTGGAGGCCCTTGTCGCCCTTCATCTTTAGTTTCTTGATCAGGAATCATCTCCATTCTTGACTTGGTGAGATACTTCGCATATGTCTCGGTCTGTTTATAAAAGTGGGATGAAGGCCGTCGCACATTTTGTTTGTGTATGTTATACGAGGGGTGAACGAGAGTGCATATCAAAAGCCCAGATTTCGGGTTGCGCTGGGTGAAGAGTGTCTATAGAATTGATATTACGGAAAGGTTCTAAGTAACAGGCCACTAGAATCGTGTGTATCGTGGGATAGGAGAAGGGCAAAGGTAAGTGGACAGTCATCGCGATGATGCGTAATCTCGTCTCTCACAGAATAAATTGATGCTGGTGAAACTACAGTGAGGAATAAGCTGCATGTACTGTCCCTATGCCTCCGCACAGCCATACCGAACAGTTACACTGCACAGGCAGTACAAGTACAAGGGGTAGGTACCTAGTACTTCGTATTGAGATCAGGCGGCGTGCTGTTGTGCTATGCTGCACGCGTGCTGTGGCGTTCAAATCCATGCTATTTGCCCCTCATCATTACAGCAGTAACACCAAGCAACCAGCTGCCATCAATGCATAGAGTAGGTAGGCGGTACCTGAAGCTAGATCCTCATTACTTCTTAATACCTGCATATGGTGGTCACAGCTAGGTTCGGTAATTGAAAAGTCCTGCAGGATGAGAAGTAACACAGCTAACCCCAATCTCTTGGCATATCTCACCCACCTAACCTAGGCAGCATAGAGTTGGCGTGTGGCGCTCGGCAGTGAGTTTTCTGTCCTCCCCTCCTTGATATCGAGCATCTCTTTAGCCCATCCGCAAATCGTAGTGACCAACTTGTCAATCTGCGCTTCGGTATTATGAGCATGGAATACCAGCCTGACCCGACTTTCCCCTTTTGGTACGACGGGAAACGCCATCGGGTAGGCGTTCATGTTGTTCGCTAGTACTGCCAAGATTTAGCGCAGCGAGCGAATAATGAGGTATTAGAGGGTGCAATGATGAACATTCGGACTTACAGGCGTGGAATAGGTATTGCTCGTGGAGAGGGGCCGTGCGCAGCGGCACAATGTGTGCTTGGAACTCTCGCTGCTCCCAGTCCTCGAAGAGCGGGATGGACAAAATGCCAGTGTTCACGACCGTGTCCCAAAATGGGTTGGCTGTGATAGCGTGGTAAAAGTAGTTGACATTCTCTTGAATGCGTTCTTGAGCCTAGTGAAAGGAATCTATGAGACAAGTGTATCTATCTACCTGGACTTGGTGAATGGTTGCATACCTCTTGCGTTTCTCCCCTCATCAGCAGTTGATATCCTGCTCGGATAGAAGCTACCATGGGGAACGATGGCGCACAGCTGAAAGTGATAGAGCGCGCGTTATTCAGAAGCGCGTATCGTATAGTTTTATTGCAGAGAATGAGGCCTAAGCTTGGATCAATGAATGGAACGAGAAGCTTATGGGGCGGTGTTTACCTCCCACGGAGCCCAACGCCTTGCTTGCGACGTGGACTCGGATGGCTATTTCCGTCTCGAGGCCTAATAGAGACACCAACCCCTTTCCATTGGTACCGAGAACACCAAGACTGTGTGCTTCGTCGACTAGAAATTGCGCGTTCCCAAGAGGAAACTCCTCTTTGGCGACGCCGAGGAGTTCTTCGAGCAGACACATGTCCCCGTCCATGCTGTAGATTGTCTCAACACATATCAGCACTGACCTGGTACCTTGCTCAAAGGCCGGATGCGTATTCTTGAGTGATATTAGGACGTCCCGTAAGGCATCCGGGTCATTGTGGGCGAACGGGAGTTTGTGTGCAGCTAAGCTGAGGTGAAGCCCTTCGTGGGTGCTCGCATGTACAAGTTCATCGTAGATAATCGCATCGCCAGGAAGTGGTACACCAGAAAGAACAGCTACGTTAGCAGCGAATCCTGACTGTGTGATATAGACTGTTTCGACATTATGAAACTTCGCTATCTCCTCTTCTACCTGATTCAAGTACTCGTAGTTGCCGTATTGTATGCGAGACCCAGCAGCGGCCAGGTCGAATCCAGGATGACGTTCTAGCTCAGCTAGGAATGCTTCACGGACGCGACCCGACCTAGATAGTGAGAGAAAATCACAGGTCGTAAAATCCGCGACGGTCTCGTCCCAGCGCGGTTTCAACCCTATGAGATACTGCCCCTGACGACGGGTGTCTAGGGATTGCTCTAGATTGCGGTAGAAGGCGTCCTGATCCTTCATCGACGTCCCTCGAAGGCGAAGATCCGAGAGGACTTCTTTCATTACCGCTTGTGCGTACATGGTGATGAGAGGACGGGGCCAATTTCAGATACCGTCGTCTTCGTTCTGTTTTGAGAGACGTTAGTGTCAAACACACCAAAGCAAGCTAGGCGCGTCTGTAGAAGGTCCTGCAATCGCGACTATTACTCCATGATGTAATTTAAGAATTGCTAATTTTCTTATTATAGCAGTGTCTTGATTAAAGGGTGAGTGGAAACGGAAGCATGTAAGGTTACAGTGCTTACTACCGCAGATCGGCGGCACCCATAACACTCCCTCTAACGCTACACTGTCACTGCTTATTTACAGCCCTGGTAAGACGTAATCTACTGTCTTTTCTATAATGTCGTTTCTTTCACCAAATCTATCCGGCATACGTACGTCGGCACTCGTTCGTCGCACACATTAAGATGTCCCTCCGCCAACTTCATTTGCTCCCACCAGAGCAGCAGGAGGCGATTCTGAATGGACCTGCGCTGGCGCCTCCTTCGGCGGACATTAAACCAAACCTCGAGAACCCCCCAAATGGAAATACAGTGGCGCTTGCTGCGGTTACGATATGTCTGTCAGTGGCTACAATAGCCACTTTCCTCCGAGCGTATTCTAGAATTTTCATTTCTCGAAAGGTCGTCTTAGAAGATTGTGAGATACTCTCTAAGCTTTAAAATCACATAGTCTTGCTAATATGTTTTCGCAGATATCGCTCTTATTGGATATGTGCTGCACCCCTCTAATAATTATATATTCAAGGAACTCATCCGAAACTAATGCCAGTAACAGGCCCTTGCTGTCGCCTTTGCCTACACCGGGTATCGCTTATACCTGGGAACAGGATTCTTCGTTCATCAGTGGGATGTTAAGGTTAAAGATCTTGAGGAATTTACCTATGTAAGCTCCTTCTAATGTCTCACTGTGGTAGTGCTTGGTGTATTCTCTAACGCACTCTAGGTCGTCTTTCTTGGTTCTGCCTTCTACTCGATCGCTGTAATGAGCATCAAGGTCGCCGTCTTGCTGGAATGGGCACGGATATTTTGTCCCAAGGGGACTCGGGGGCCTTTTTATGTGAGCCTTTTCGCCATCCAACAGCGGTTATTGTTTGGCGCATGAGTTATCCCACCTCATAAACGCCCCTCGGACACAGGTGTACACATTCTAACACTGGACGCTAGTATACCTGTCAGGTCTTAATCGGGTTGACTGTCATCTTCTACAGTTCGTCATTTATCGTCGAAAACCTTTCCTGCATGCCACACAGTGCCATATGGGACCAGACAATCCCTGGAAAGTGCGTCAACAGGAAGGCCCTCGACCTTTCTTCGGCCACGATCAACTTGGCCTCACATATACTGATCTTGATCCTACCCCAAACAATCATATGGAAACTCAACATGACACGAAGAAAGAAGATTGGCGTTTCGCTTATTTTTGCCGTCGGAGTACTGTAAGTGCTTTCAAATATCTCCTCTCCCTATCATCTTTTGCATGAACGCTGCGAACGCTTACATGGCGACTACACCCAGGACTCTAATTGCTGGTACTTTTCGACTAGCTGTGACAATTCAGTACTTTATGTCACCGGATATAACATATCACATATCGGGCGTGTCGCTCTGGGCTTTAGCCGAAGTAACGTTGCTTATCCTAGTATACTCGATGCCGGCGTTTCCCAGAATCTTTAAAGAAAGGGGCACAGGGATCTTCTCGATGCGTGCTTGGGCTGGTGCATTCAGTAAACGCTCTCAGACCAGAACACCTACTTCTCAATGGAGCACCTCGAAGGAGAGACTCACAAAGGATGGTAGTTCTTGCCGAAAAGTTGGAGAAGGATCTATTCCTATGGACGACCTGGCGAATCTCCAAGCGCCCCCAAATCCTACCCGCATCGTTGCAGCGGGACCAAGTGACCATCATCCCGATACGCCAGCTTTGACGCTGAGCTCCTCGAATGGAATCTACTACACTAGAGAGTTTGGAAGAACTGAGGAACGCATATGAAAAAATATCTATATCTCTCTAACTTTGATATTTACCATATTATATTTACCATATTATGTTCTCCGTTATGTAGGCGCTCTCTGCAAGCCGTTAATGTGACCCGTGGTGAGACCTGAGACTTCGGTAACCGAAAGGCTATGCTATGAGACTAGATAAGCAAGCGACACTCCACTGCTTGATATCGGCGAGCGTGGCATATTCCTGCTGCACTTGACAAGCAAACATTATGTTCTGTGATGCCTACATTAACCGGTGATTGGCTCATGCCGACACTGTTGGGATGGTATTGCTCACCACCAATGCCACCGTCTGCACGTTGGTCGCTCCTACGCTGCAACGCACCAACGCCTGGACTACCTACTTACAGTACGTAGACTCCAACACTTGCAAATAATCAAATAGTCGCTCATATCGCTACATCCAATGTAATAGGAACCCACCGAACCAGCCGATCACATCAGCATCATATCATATCGAGAATTTACCGCGATTCCGACACACGCGTTACACGGTAGAAGGACCCTCGCGGCCGAAGCCGCTGGCGACCTTAGGGATACGAGGACCTGCTAGACATTCTGATACTGCATAATGCACTCCCTATATTAATGCAAGATCCTTAGGAAAGGAAGGATTAACCGGATGCAGAGAGGGGACTACTGTTCCAATAGCTACCTTTTTGTATAGACAAGTAGGCCGAACAAGCACCCTTCAGTATGAAGAAGGAAAGCCGTCGGACCTTGAAGACCAAAGAGAACTATTGCTTAATTGAATACCTAATTCCAAGCCCTTGACTCCAAGCCCTTGTTACAACACGTAAACTCGTAGCTCTGGGGATAATAGCCTAGTTGTGCAGCAATTTGCCTCCGCATAGCACGGCGATGCGATGGGACTAACCGTACTTTTGAGCCCTCCAAAATTTAGAGATAGTTCGGAGTAGAGCATGTCATGTCATACAATGCATTGTTTACAGTACCTATGTGGCAGAAGACAGTGACAACACACGCTGTAAGCTACATTGACCTCCAATCACCCCTACACCACGACCTAGGTAGTACCACATGACGTATGCAGCCGAACCCTGACTCCCGATGGAGGTAGTTTCAAGGTCACAGGGTTTTGCAATGATAGAGTGTGCGGTTACCTTCAACAAAGATACACAGCTGAAACAGAGCTGCAACCAAACTAGCAATTAACATCAAACCCTCATTGCCTAGGTACTTTCACGAGATATCAAGACTATCAAAGTTATGTGAATATGGAGCTGTCGGTTTCCTTGCTAGCTGTATACTTTATGGGAGCATTCGCTACTTACGTAAGTAAATGATGTTATTTTCTAAGCTGGCACTAATCTCGCGTTAACTGTCAACAAGATCGCGCTCCTGTTTAGCTATCGTCTTCTGCTCCACCCTCTGCGAGACTATCCGGGCCCTACCCTGGCCAAGGTATCAGATATCTATGGCGGTATTCATGCTGGGTCTATGTCTCTTCATGTGAAGACTCGAGAGGACCTCCTTAAATACGGTGTGGCACCCTAGAGATCAATCAAAAGCAGAACCACTCCTTTTATATAGAAATACTCGTCGGTCTGACTACAATTTCCTTCAGGACCGGTTATACGGTATGGCCCGAATAGGCTCGTGTTTAGTTCACTCGCGGCGTTGACCGGTAAGAGTAACTGGCTGTCTCTTGTTCAGTCAACACCGCCTAACTGGGATTAGACATCTATCAGAATGAAAGAGTAGCGAAGTCTCACTTATACAGGCATACGGCTGTCACCGATGGCGTATGGCATGTATTCAATGTCATCGATAAAGCATCCCATCGTTTCAAGCGCAAGCTGATCGGGCAGGCCATTTCGGAGCGCTCGATGCGCATATTTGAGCCTACCATGATTCGGCAGATTGATACCTTCCTTTGTATAATTCTCTCGTCATCCCAGTCTCAGAGCCCAGTCAACATGACAGAGAAGCTGAAGCGCCTTGGAATTGATACAGTCAGCCTTCTCGCCTTTGGCTACCCGCTCAACACCCAAGTTGATACCAAATATCGGTTTCTTATAGATGCTCACACGTTCGGTAATTACCGTGTGAACCTGTTCATGCAGTTCCCACTGCTCAAGAAGATACGCATCTACAGCTTTCTAGAATTATTCTTCGCCAAGGAAGTACGCAAGTACTTCAATGTCATTGAACACATGATTGCGTCCAGAGTGGCTGAAGACAAGCACGTCCGACATGATCTGTATTCCATGGTGGCCGACGACATGAACCCCGACGGCGAGCAGTACCTTAAAGACAGCGAAATCTGGGCAGAGGCTGGGTTTTTCTTCCCAGCCGGAGGGGAGACTACATCTACGTTGTTGGCCGCAGCATTCTTTTACCTCTCGCGCAATCGTTCGGCGTACGAAAATCTAGCGAGAGAGATCCGCTCGTCATTCCAGACGGGCGATGAAATAAAAGGGGGACCGGTGCTTGCCGGGTGTAAATACCTTCGAGCCTGCATCGACGAGACTATGCGTATGTCTCCGCCTGCTCCTGCAACGTTATGGCGAGAGCTATCTGTAACGGACACGTCTCCAGAGCCGTGGATTGTGGATGGCCACATCATACCCCCCGGCATCCAAGTCGGGGTTAATACTTATGCTACACATCACAATGAGGAGATATTTCCGGCTTCTTTCGAGTTCAAGCCTGAGCGTTGGAACGACCCAGGCCTTTCCCAACAGCAGAGGGCACTCATGAATTCCGCGTTTCAGCCCTTCTCAATTGGCACACGTAGTTGCGCTGGGAAAGCAATGGCATATCTACAGTCCAGTATCGTCTTGGCTAAAACCATCTGGTACTTTGACTTTGAGACTACTCACGGCAATCTGGGCAAGCTAGGCGCTGGGAGGCCTGACTTGGGCAAAGGGAGAGATAGGGAGGGGGAGTATCAGCTTTACGAGCTTCTCTCTTCGACTCATGATGGGCCGAGCTTGGAGTTTCACGCTCGTAGTGAAGTAATTGGGGAACTGTCCAATTAGTGGTAGAACAAGTCGTAGTCTTATTGCTAGTGAGAAGTTCGGGTTTCTCCCTTATCAACTGAAAGCTTTCCTGAGGAGCCATGCCTTCTCCCCCATTTTCGAATCTTGATATCTGTGTCCATCCTTATCAACACAAATCCTAAGCCCATAAAACACGCAATTAACCAATCAACAAGGCCTCTCCAGAACCCTCCGCGATAACTGGCCCCTAACATCCCGCAGAGCGCCAATCGCGCCACGAAAGCAGTGACCACCATCTCCTGTCCTGCCTCTAGTCCACGAATACTCTCGGCCGCAACCTTCTGCGCCGTCTGCCCCTTATCAGGGCTCTCCAGCATGATAGTAAGCGCTGGTTTCACTCTTTCCTCCTCCTCAAAAGCCTCCGTCAAAATCTTAGCTGGATACAGGGCGTGCACGCGCACAGGCGCAGCTTCCGGGTGCGCCGCAGAGTAAAGCTGCATCTCCTGTGAAAGAGTATCTACCAGCGACCGCAGCGCCGCTTTTGAGGGGCTGTAGGCGCCCCAGGCAGCAAACGTGAACAGGGCGCAGATGGTTGAGGTGAAGATGAGATGGCGGGACAGCGGACGGCGGCTTGCACCATCCGGCTGCCGGGGCTGTCCGGTCCCATCATTCGCTGACATCCAAGCCTTCAGAGCTGCATGTGCCATGTATGCGCAACTAAGATAGTTGACGTCCATTTGCGACTGTAGGTCGGCCGTCGTTGTGTCGATGAACAAGGCGGGGTGAGAGCGGCCTACGCAGCACCACACGATATCCGGGGGTAATCCGTTATTCCATGCTGAGGCTTCGCTTATAATACGCGTCGACTCGGACGGTAAGGTGAGGTCGGCGCGAATGTGAAGAAAGCGCTGGGCTGCCGGATTGGAGGCGCCTTGCTGTTCGACGGACTAACGTCAGGTCGCGTCATGTGTATCAAAATTTCTCAAAGGGGGCAAGGAAAGGCAACATAGTAGTACCTGAATGTATTTGACACCATTCTCAAGGCGCTGTTGGTCCCGTGCTACGATAATCACATTGGCCCCTTTCTCGGCGAGCTGGCGGCCAACTTCAAGGCCCAAGCCACGGTTGGCTCCGGCGATAAGCACAGTCTACACGTATAGAAACCGAGATAAGCTGATGCAACTAGACTTTACAGAGATGTGGTTTAAGAACATACTCTCCCCTGAACCAGGAAATGGTCCCGCGACAAGTAAGCCCCCATTATGAGATATTTCGGTATGGAATAAATTTGAATATCATGCACGTGCCTGTAAGTGTTTTCACTGGGTAATATATCCTAGTCGGGAAACACATCTTATAGTACATTTAAGAGGTGACCGGTACAAGGTGAGTGAAAATCCCAGTCACATTGTAGGATCTATGATGCGTACCACTTGCCTGATTGATGGCGCGCAAAAGCAAACGTACTTCGCATATGCATGTAGGAATCAAGCTTCGCGGAGAGCAAGCGAACGATTAGCGCCGAATGCTACCGAGACAAATCACAGTGCCAGATACAACGTCCCACCACATCTTCAAGCATCTCAATTCGATGCATCGCCGTGGCGTAGTCAAGCCGTAATACAAGCCGTGTGCAGACAGATGGGCGAAATCGGATCCTTCGGTTACCTACACACAAGTAGATAGTATGGTGCATCGTAACTTAAGGTATATAACCCACGTACGACGTCGAAAAGGGGTTATAGATAAAAGCCAACGGCGCAGACCACTTCTCGGCCACCGGGGCCTAGTAGGCAGAACGCTGATCAGGTTACTTAGTTTATAGGTAACTAAGGCTATCATACCTGTGCTTTTTATTTTCATATCCCGAAGCGCGAAACTCGACGCGACTATGAATGCCTACAAGATTATTGGGGATACCGTAGGTACCAGCAGTGGGGTGTCGCCCCACGAACGCTCAGCACTCGACAGAGCCTCTATTGCTATTTCCGGCACTGTGTCTCTTGGCGCCGAGGACTCTATCGTTCATCCCAGTGTTACGCCTGGAGCAGATGCAACAGGATGTATGACTAAAGACCGCAGCGATGCTTCTCTATTCACACCTATAGCAATTTGCGGCATGGCCTGCCGGCTGCCAGGCGGTGTACATTCCCCCCAGCAGCTTTGGGAGCTTCTTCTGTCGAAAGGGGATCCCCGCATTCGCGTTCCTGAAAGTCGATACAACATCGCGGGTTATTACTCGAGCACCAAGAAGCCGGGAACGACAAAGACGCAATATGGCTACTTCTTGGACGAGGGTGTGGCTCTTGGGGCCCTCGACACGTCGTTCTTCCCAATGGCGCGTAATGAACTCGAGGACTTGGATCCACAGCAGAGGATACTTCTGGAGATTGCCAGAGAAAGTGTCGATGATGCTGGAGAAGTCGGGTGGAAAGGGAAGAACGTGGGCGTCTATGTCGGCAGTTTCGGTAACGACTGGTACGATATACTACAGTCCGATGCCCAAAAGTCGGGGATATACAAAGTCAGCACGGGACATGATTTCGCACTGTCGAATCGTATTTCTTATGAGTTGGATCTGCACGGCCCAAGGTACAGATGAATGCGCAGAGGGTGACATCTTGACTTTTCGCTAACAGTTGTACTAACAGCATAACTATACGCACGGCTTGTTCTTCAAGCCTGATAGCATTGAATGAAGCCTGCAGGTCGATCGCCAGGGGCGAAAGCACATCCGCCATTGTCGGCGGCGTCAACATCATCATGGCTCCTTCACTGACTACGGACATATCACAGCAAGGGGCACTCAGTCCTGACGGCTCTTGCAAAACATTCTCCTCTTTGGCTGACGGCTACGCGCGTGGCGAAGGGGTTGTGGCTTTCTATGTCAAGTCACTACACGACGCGCTCCGCGACGGCAATCCTGTTCGTGGCGTCATTGTTGGCGCCGCCGCCAATTGCGATGGGAGAACCCGTGGATTCTCAATGCCGAGTTCCGCTTCACAAGAGGATCTGATCAGAAATACGTACAAATTGTCCGGTATTTCTGAGAAGGAGCTGCTGAAAACAGGATATTTCGAATGCCACGGGACTGGCACTCCAGTCGGAGACCCAATCGAGACCAACGCCGTCGCCAGGGTTTTCAAAGGGTCGGGAGGCATTTATATCGGCTCAGTCAAACCAAACCTAGGGCATAGCGAGGGTGCCTCGGGTTTGGTGGCATTGATGAAAGCTATCCTGGCCCTGGAACATCGAGTCATACCGCCAACGATTAAAAGCTTCCCGCTAAACCCAAAGATTCCGTTTCAAAATGCTCAATTAACTATCCCTACGGAGGCGACGCCGTGGCCGGAAGGACGTTATGAGAGAGTCAGTGTCAACGCCTTTGGTATTGGCGGAGCCAATGCCCATGTTATCGTGGACTCAGCAGCAAGGTTCGGCGTCCACCGACCCGTTACGTCGAACAGTGAACAAGCAGACGTACCACAGCTGCTTATCTACTCCGCCAACACACTCCATTCATTGAAAGAAATGACTAGTAATTGGGAATTGTTTCTTGAAACACCGTCACCGCATCTGCCGCTTGCAGATATCGCTTATACTCTAGCTAACAGAAGGGAGCAACTTCCTTTTCGATCCTTCGCTGTGCGCACGCGGCTCGTCTCTGGGGTTGCGGCTCTGCCCACTTCACCTTCAAGTACCCCTAATCTCTTGATGGTGTTTACTGGGCAGGGTTCACAATGGCCTCAGATGGGCCGAGAATTGATACTTTCGAATCGAAGCTTCCAATATGCCATAAGATCGCTTGACAAATTCTTAAAAGACCTTGGCCCTTATGCCCCTGACTGGACCATAGAGGGCGAGTTGCTTAACCCCCCTCGTGGAAGCCGTGTGAATAAGGCCGAGTTTGCCCAACCTCTTTGCACAGCTATCCAAATCGCTTTGGTGGACACACTGGTCGCCATAGGCCTAAAACCTGAAGCTGTGGTGGGCCATTCCAGCGGTGAAATCGCAGCCGCATATGCTTCCGGCGGGCTCACGGCGAAGGAAGCCATCACAGTAGCATTCCTGCGTGGTCTGGTTTGCAGCAGATCAAAACGGCCTGGTGCAATGGCAGCCGTGGGTCTGGGCTGGCAAGACGCCGAGCAATATTTGGTTCCCGGCGTAGTCGTGGCATGCGAGAATTCGCCTAGCAGTGTGACATTATCAGGGGACATCGATCAGTTGAAACTCGTTGTGGCGACTATCAAGAAAAACGTCCCTGGCGTCCTCGCGTCTACCTTGAAGGTGGACACAGCTTACCATTCACACCACATGGCCGATATTGGTGAGGATTATTTCCGTACCATGGTTAGTGCTGGTATCATGGGTTCAAGCCTCGCAGTGCCCTTCTTCTCTAGCGTGACGGGACAGTTGATGATGAGTGGCAGCTCGGGCGATGCGGTGGTCGGGCCGAGGTACTGGCAGAGTAATCTAGAATCTCCCGTGCTTTTCAGCACTGCGATTTCAAGCCTTTTACAGCATCAGTCACCCAATCTTCGCAATCCAGTCTTTCTTCAAATTGGGCCGCACCCGTCGCTCTCTGGTCCGCTAAGGCAGATTCTGGCGAGCCAGTCGAATAAAGCACCGCATATGGGGACCTTGAATAGACAACAGAACAGCTCCCTGAGTTTGCTCACTGCCATTGGGAAGTTATGGACATTGCATTTTACCGTCGATTTCACAGCGCTTATGCCCGGAGGACGATGTCTTCCAGATCTACCCTGCTACCCCTGGAATCACCAGCAAGTCCATTGGAATGAGACTAGAGTCTCGAAAGAATGGCGACATCGTAAGCACCCGTATCACGATCTCTTAGGCGCAAAAGTACCAGAAAGTTCGCAAATCGAGCCGCTATGGCGATGCATCCTCCATCTAGACAACATACCGTGGCTCCAGGACCACAAGATCCGAGGAGACGTAATATTCCCATTCGCTGGCTATGTTGCCATGGCTGCGGAAGCTGCACGCCAAATCACAGGCGTTGAAGAGGCAGTTGAGTTGCGCCACGTGATAGTTACCACCAGTCTTGTCTTGAGCGAACGTCAACCCGCAGAGCTTTTAACCAGCTGCAGACGACATCGTCTAACAAATAATACGGATAGCCAGTGGTGGGAGTTCACAATTAGTGTATGTCATTTCAATTATCTCCGCGTCGCTCGTACCAAAACTCTTCCAACTTGAACTTGACATCTTGCCTTTGTACCGCCACACCAGCTTATGTGTGCCAACCACGAGCCATTTGTGAACAGATTGCTAACTTGGCTGTCATAGTCCTACAATGGGCATTCATGGGCCAAGCATTGCTCTGGACAAGTGCGCTCGGCGTCTCTAAGCTTATGGGATAATACCAAGATCCCCGAGCCCAAGTCTCTCCCAAACAACGTCCACATGCATCGTTGGTATGAACGGGTGAAGAGAGCAGGACTGGACTACGGCGACCATTTCAGAACAGTCGAAAAGATGAGGACAACCTCGAGCGGGATCAAGGGCGAGTCTACCGGAATCCTACGAAACGTCTCACATGAAGACGGGGAAAATTATCATGTCCATCCCACAGTGGTGGATACGTGCTTTCAATTGCTCGGCGCTGCAGCAAACCATGGTACTACCCATAACTACAGACAAGTGATTCCTCTAAGCGTGGAGTACATGGGAATTTCTCGCGGCTCTAACGGTCCTTTCGAGGTTCACGCAACTTGCGAACCCTCCGGCGACGGGATAGTAGGGCAAGTGACCTCCACCACGGATTCGGGAGTATCTGTGAGTATTCTGGGAGCACACATGACGCCTTTGGATACAAGCGACGACAGGGCCGGCAAGAACAACACCCCCATAACAGCAAGATTGGAGTGGGTGCCAGATATAAATTTCGCTAATGTCAGTGTGCTTCTGGGACCAGTTCCTGATCACACAGAATACATGCCTCTGCTTGAGTCATTAGCCCAGTCGGCGGCTATACTATCCAAGCGAGCACTTGCAGTTGTCGAAGGTTCGAATCCCATGCCACACGTGCACAAATACAAGGATTGGCTTCTTCAGAGGGTATCTCCAAGTCTGGATGAAATGGACACGAGTGAATTAACGGATTCCGTTACCTCCCTCGCGGCAAGTCTCGAGAACACCTCAGCAGCACAGGCAGCCACAGCTATTATTAAGATCTGTAACAGCATTGGACCCATTATATCCGGCGAAACCTCAGGTCGGCATATCTTAGATGCAGACGATCTACTGCCTAAGCTACAACGTTTTACTGGCGAGTGTAATATCTCCAGCTTTCTGCGATGCCTTGCCCAAAGCAAGCCGAATCTGCGCATTCTAGAGTTGGGGGCCGGTCTCGGGCCAATGTCCAACGGCACTTGGGACGACCTACGTCGACCGAACGGCCAAGCCATGTATAGCAAATACGTGTATGTCGAGGCGATCCCCGCACTAACAACGGCCGCCAAGGAGCGATTCGGGAAGACGATATCGAATCTCGAGTTCGCGACTCTGGACATCAGGAATGACCCAGACGAACAAAGTTTTACAGATCGTGATTTCGACATCGTCATCGCGAATGGGGTGGTTCACATGACGGCGTCGATCCGCACGTCCTTGGGCCATGTGAACAAGCTCTTGCGCCCCGGCGGATGGTTACTTATGCAGCAGCCGCGAGAAGGTCTGACGTGGACGAAGTACGTGTTTGGAACACTCCCTGAGTGGTGGTGTGGAGTGGATGACGGAAGGCCAGATGAGCCATATATTCGTCCAAGTCGATGGTCGGATGAATTAGTAGCTACCGGCTTCCACGGCGTCCGTGATCCGATTGATTCGCCGAGACCATCCCATCTAGGCTCAGTCATAGTTGCGAGGTCATATCGGGAAACGTCATCCTCCAAAAGGGTTACTATATTGCATAGAGACGGAGAGACAGCTGGAGCTAACATCCTGTCGACCCATCTCGATGCTAGCGGATTTGAGGTCACGAGCTGCACGCTGGAAGACCCTTTGCCTGAGACGACCAGCGATGTGATCTCTCTACTAGACTTCACAGCCCCCTTCCTCGAGAACATCGACAGTCATTCATTCGGAAAACTTAAATCCATGCTTGAGCGGCTCGCTAGCTCTGGGTCTGGTATCTTTTGGCTCACGAGGCCATCCCAGGCTCATAACTCAAACCCCAGCTACGCGCCCATAGTCGGGTTCGCACGAACTGTCCGCTCTGAGATGGGGATTGATTTTGCCACCTGCGAAACAGACGAGCTGTGCTCGCCGGAGCTAACTCTTGAGCACGCAAGCAGTGTTTTTGGCAAGTTTCACGAACGCGACACCGATAGTGTGCTCGATCCCGACATGGAGTATCTGATTACTGAAGGGATTACTTACGTGAGTCGATCTTTCCCCTTTTCTCTGGAGGAAGATAAATCCTTCCAAGTGGCGTCTCAAGAGGGTACCTTGAGTATCGGCACGCCGGGGCGAATCGAATCCCTTTGCTGGGCTTCGATTAGAGCAAGAGCCCCAGAAGGAGATGAGGTTGAGGTAGAAATCCATGCAACTGGGCTGAATTTCAGAGTAAGTCTTTCATATAATGTTGTCCAGAAACAAGTAGATGTGCTAATATATACGGTGGAGGATGTTCTCACGGCCATGGCTGTAGTTGAGCTCCGTAGTCGCAATCCAACATTGGGCTGCGAAGCCGCCGGTGTCGTTCGACGGGTAGGGCCGAGCGCGAAAAAGTTTCGCATCGGCGACCGAGTAGTTCTACTTGGGATGCAGACCTTCTCTACAGTCCTGAATATCTCTGAGCTTCTTTGCGAGAAGCTTCCAGCGGACATTAGCTTCGTCGAGGGTGCCTCTATGCCCGTGGTGTTCGCAACAGCTATCCAGTCCCTTATTAACGTCGCCCGCTTGGAGAAAGATCAGGCAAGTCGGACGATCATGTAAAAAAGCCGCAGCTAGGATCATGTGCTAACAGGAGGTTTAGTCCGTCTTGATTCATAGCGGCTGTGGCGGCGTAGGCCTTGCCGCTATTCAAATAGCACGCATGATTGGCGCCGAGATTTATACCACAGTCAGCGATGACGAGAAAGTTAAGTACCTAATGGACAATTTCAATATCCCTAGAAACCGTATATTTGACTCGCGACAACCTTCTTTCGTTGCCGGTGTCATGCGGGAAACGGCTGGTCGGGGTGTCGACGTTGCGCTTAACTCGCTCTCAGGCGAACTCTTGCACGGCACCTGGAGCTGCATCGCCAAATTTGGAACCATGGTTGAGATAGGCAAGAGAGATCTTTTTGGAGGCGCAAAACTCGACATGAGTGCCTTTTTGGCCAATCGAAGCTATTGCTGCGTAGACCTATACCAGCTGTGCCAAGAGAGACCAAGAACAATAGGCCGGTGAGTCCTTTAACTTCCTTAACTAAGACGACGGCCAGACGTGTGGCGTTCTCGTGAGGCAGACAATCGCTAATGCCGTTTATCAGTATCTTAAATTCCATGATGGAGTACTATCGTGAGGGTTCCATTACTCCTATTGTTCTCGCCGGGGTCTACCCGCCATCTGCGACTATCGATGCGATGCGACACATGCAGCCAGGGTCTCATATCGGCAAGATTGCAATCGCAATTCGAAATGAAAGAACTGGAAACCTCCAAGTTGAAAATGTTGCGCCAGTCAATAATGACTCGAATATGTTCGACCCCGCCGCTTCATATCTACTCGCCGGCGGTCTCGGTGGACTGGGCCGCTCGGTCTCAGTCTGGATGGCCCAGCGGGGCGCGCGATATATCACTTTCATGTCGCGCCATGCAGGAGACAGCGCTTCGGACATGGATCATGTCCGTCGACTTGAGAGCATGGGCTGTTTTGTTCAGCTTGCGAGAGGCAGTGTCGCCAACGCTAAAGACGTCGCAGATGCCATTATTGGCGCTCCTAAACCGTTGAAGGGCGTGATGCAACTGAGCATGGTGCTTCGGGATCAATCGCTATCTCGTATGACGATAGACGATTGGAATGACGCCACAAACCCCAAAATACAGGGTACCTGGAATTTACACGACGCCCTACAGGCACGCGGTCTTGAGGTCGACTTTTTCGTCTTGATGAGCTCATTATCTGGCATCTTTGGACAGGTAGGCCAAGCGAACTACGCCGCTGCTAATGCATTCTTGGATGCTTTCGTGAATTATCGTCTGGATATGGGCCTACCATGCGCTGCTATTGACGTTGGCGCTATGGAGGGCGTGGGCTATTTGTCGGAGAACGAGGATCTCCTAAAGAAGATGCAGGCGACGGGATGGCGATCAGTTACGGAAGAGGAGTTTTTGGAAGCCCTTAACGCTATTTTGAGAAATCCATCGGGATCAAAAGAAAACACGACATTGCAACCTTCATCTTGGACCGAGACACTGGGTAGTAAAGCTAAGATGCTACTGGGCGTGGTACCGGCTGCTCCCCCTGGCAATACTGGTGGTAGCGCCCGCCTAGGCAAAGACGCTCGCATGGCCATATACCATAATATGAACCAACACACCGGTGGAGAAGGGAATCGAGATGATGGAGTTGACAATATTTTACGCTTATTTTTAGCCGCCGCTAAGAAGAATCCAGTATTGTTCAGGCAGCCAGAGGCGGCAAAGGTGCTAGCTCGCGAAATAGGAAAGAAGCTTTTGACGATACTGCTCAAACCGGACCAGGAACCTAATATTGTTCTTGGGCTAGCCGAGCTAGGGCTGGATTCAATGGTCGCCGTCGAAATGCGAGCATGGTGGAAGCTTGAACTGGGTTTGACAATTAGCGTGCTGGAAATGTTGGCTATGGGCACACTCTTGGCACTTGGCGAGAAAGTAGCGAAGGAGCTAGCAGACAAGTACGAAGGATGATTGTGTATAAATGCCCTATGCCCTCATTTTCAGCGTAGAAGACTTGTCTCCACAGTAAACAACAGCTCCAGCTCATATTTGAACAGGAGCAAGGAGGAAGTCAGAAAATGGCTATCCCAGCTACCACCTTCTGCGCGATATGTCGTCCCGCCTCGAGATGACGCTCCTAAGCGTTGACTAGAAACACGCGACACTGGCCAGGCACGTTAGCAAAATGTCGCCCCGAGTTTGAAGTATTTCGCTGGACAAATAAGGGCCGTAGTAAATAAAGCACGCATATCTGGAGACAAGTCCGAGGACTGCTATACGTAGCCGTACATTCGACCAAGCGGACCATCTCGCGCCAAAGACCCTGCTGCTTCTATTATACATGCACGGAGCCACAATCTACCGACTTACTTTGCTGGTGCTGATCTTGAGGTCATGCATCTG
The DNA here is from genome assembly GCA_022578855.1 of Nemania serpens. NCBI lineage: Eukaryota > Fungi > Ascomycota > Sordariomycetes > Xylariales > Xylariaceae > Nemania > Nemania serpens. The sequence goes on along the minus strand of MU396678.1, from coordinate 950,048 downwards.
GGGTTGATGCCGAATAATCTAACACCTGTTTTTCTGAGCGAGCATACTATGCCTTTCCACGGCGCCCGAAATGCCGGAGAAGACCACAAGTCGATAGAGTGAGACGACCACCCTGACGGTTTTGAGTAGATGCACACACGACAGCAGTATCTTCTTAGGGAAGGGTCTGCTTGTACTGAAGCCCAAGAGCGACCCTTAATATTTCCTGTCAACTGCTGCAATCAGATCTTGCGCGATATCCCAACTGAGGACCACACGGCTCCCAATCTCACGATCCAGCCTGGGCCACACCTGAAGACCGAGCAGGAATCCAACGGCTTCGACTCCCTAATTTTCATGGAAACAGAGGTGCCGTACCGATTACCTACTCAGCTAGATCTACCCCGGATTGAATTCATCCTCAGCGAACCGCTAGCTAGCTGCTGCCGAAGGCCACTAAGGGCGCTTAGCCGAGCGAGCATACCCTAGGAAGGATGCGTTGGATAACCCTCAACTGGCAGAGGGGTCCCAACTCGAACAGCTTTAGCGCCATGCGCTATTTAGCGGAACTTTTCAGATAGTAACATTAGAAATAGAGTATAGAGAAACTGTGAGAGGATTTTGGAGACATATGTGTACCGTGGAACTGGCCTAGCACGCCCAATATGCCCTTCGGGAGGCTAGCTGAGGCCACATTGATGGTCCAGCGTGGGCGTCGTAAACTACAAAAACAACAACAACTTGATTGCCTCCTACGGTTTGATTGTCCATCAACTCGGAGGGAAAGCACCCAGTCCTAGAGCCGAGCTACTTTTTATTTATTTATCCATAGTCAGCTTTGTTTCGTTCCCGCCATCCTTCGCAGTATTCGACTGATTCGCGCATCTCCAGGGGAAAAAACGTCCGTTTTTTCCTCTAGTCATCGGTAGACTTTGCCTGGTCCCTGCCATCGTTCCCGACCGCCGATTTACTTTTCTCTCCAGACGACTTGCTTTTCGATTGAGATATCAGCTTGTCTCTAACTTTATCTTGTTCCTCCTGCACAATATGTCAGTGATATATGTGTTGTATTCAACCTGCGACTGATGGCTTACATCAGTCATTGATCTGGGCAGGACCACAACCCATCGATCCTGGATATACTGCGTATATTATACCCACTGGTTAGTATCCTCTCCGGGTCGTGATGTCAGTGGTTGGGACATAGACTCACTTTTATTGTGACGTTTTTGCTCCCGTAGTTTTCATCAAAATATTCCTTCAGCACCTGTCTAGACACATCACGACCGCGTACAATAAATACCGGGGCCATTGCAGGGAACGCGGGTGCGTAGGTGGTTCAAGTTTAGTGCTCGAAGATATTAGGGATAAGGTTCCTACATTCGGATACCTAGCTAGGTGTCGCGAGGTGGGAGGAACCAAAGGTCAGGTGCAATGATGATCAATCGGCTGGTCTCAACAGTAAGTATTGTCAGTAGGTTCAAAGCTGGTAGAAGGGATGATTCTCATACGATAATGCAACAAGAGCTTTGAGTCAAGGGCTTGGAATTCAGTATTCAATTAAGCTATACGTCTCTTTGGTCTTCAAGGGTCCGTTAGGCTTCCATCCTTCATACTGAAGGGCGCTGGTTCGGACTACTTATATATCGCCGCTAGATAGCAGTTCCCTCCTTGCATCCGGCTAATGCTGCCTCCGCTAGGAGCCTCGGATCGACACAGGGAGAGCGCATTCTGCAGTATTCGAATGTCCAGCAGACCCTCGTATCCCTGGGGTAACCTACGGGCTTCGGCCGTATGTAGTTGTTTCGGCCGTGAGGGTCCTTTGCCGTGTAACAGATATAGACTCTGCAACCAAAAAGAGCGGGCTTTTAAAGTAAAGCAGGTTTATTGATAGATTGAGAATTATACTATTCGTCTCTCGTTTGGAAACTTTAGTAATTGTGTGCTTCGGTCAAGTATCAGTATTCAAATTTACTAGCTGGTACGCCAGATTGCGTAGCAGTCCACCCTCCTCACACTCTGTGGTAGGACAACAAGGCGCACATTAATACTTATTTTATAGACTGAGGTTGAAAGGTAAATGATCGGCTCGATTTCCATTCGCAATTAAAGGCCAAATCATAACCCTCACCCGAAGTTCCCGAATTCCCGTTGCAAACTCTTCAGGCATATTGGCATATGCTGCCCGCCTGCTAGCCATTTTGCACAGTGAAGTAGGGTGAAGCCACCTAGTGGCTTGACTAGAAGCCTGATTTGAGCCACCCTAGAGGGTATGCCTTAATTTTTTCGTTGATTTTCTATATATTTAGCTATCCTCCTCGCCTTCTGTATTATTAGCTTCTTTATAGTCACGGTGGCCTTTGGCCACTCCTCGCGAATAGACTCTTTCCCCTTGCGAATACCCTCGAAAGTGATCTATTTGACAATTCTCTCAAATATCTGCGAGGTGCTAAAACGGAGCATGCCATACGCATAACCGCACTCTGGAGACCTCATCAGGCACTTCACAGAGATTTGATAGAATTGTCAAAATAGATCACTTTTGAAGGTATTCGCAAGGGAAGTAATCTATTCGCGAGTAGTGGCCAAAGGCCACCGTGACTAAAAGGAAGCTAATAATACAGAGGCGAAGGGAATAGCTAAATATATAGAAAAAGCAACAAAAAATCAAGGCATACCCCCTAGGGTGGCTCAAATCGGGCTACTAGGCAAGCCACTAAGTGGCTTGCTCATCACCCTACTTCAGTGCCTGATGAGGTCTCCAGAGTGCGGTTATGCGTATGGCATGCTCCGATTTAACAGGTGTTACCGTATTTCTATCCTCAGCACCCAGAGCCTGCATGTGGGTTGTAGTGCTGTGGAAGGCATCTCTAAGCATGCGCAACCCATGCTCTTTAGACGCCGTGCAGTAGCTTCGAATGCACAACTTGATGGGGGAAGCATATAAAAAGCCCCGAACCCATAGCGTGGCGTTTCCAAACGTGGGCGGACCTGGACCCCAGTATCGAGGATGAGTCAAAATGGCCGGAACTATTATAACGGAAGCTGGGCGAAGATGACGCCAATATGAAGAAGTGCGTTGTATTTCATCGTTCAGAAAAGGTATGCTCCCTTTGGATGAGACGGGGATCACGAAACATGCGGCCAACGCTGGCATGTTTCTTATTAGCTTTTGTAGCCATGATCTACTTCTGTTCGTCTGGGGAGTACTGAAGCACTCGTGGAAGGTGCTGAATGGTCCGCGTCCGGAGGATTCCTATATGCCACTCTATTATGGTGGTCGCGGATAAGTGTACATAGACTGTTAACCTGGTCTAGGAGCTAATGGTGTCATTTTGTCTCGACAGTTATTGTTTGGTGGAAGCAAGACTAGGCCACACGCTCAGAATCTGCACTCTCTTCCTTAACCCTGCTGCGATATCTTCGCTTGGAGAGGTTTCATCGACTGGTTTTCCTCACGCCATGACTTCAACAGGCTTGTTCACTGCTGAGAAGTTGTACAGGGCGACCAAAATTTGATTCAGTTTCAATGTTCATGAGTCGCATCCCTGGGGAATGATTCCGTTTACAACGGCCCGGCGCTATGGTAGAAAATTGAGTTGAGTGTTCAGCTGGGCAGACAACACGTTTCCTCCCGGATAGAAATGTTAACGAAGTGTGGAAGAAAGCTCTATGTAACATGATTGTCAAAAAGGGCCCAAGACGTAATAAGATATTGTGCTGAGATATCTGTCTTCCAAATGCCTACTAGTCTACTGAAGCGCACCCATTGGCATGTTTTCAAGAAGGGGTGTTACCTACATGTAGGTAGGTCACTGTAGGTATGTTACTCTATTTGTCACGTGTCTACTTGATGCTTGGAACTTTTATCCTTGATCAACATACCTCTTTATCAGCTTTGTGGTATAAGCAGGACCCTTACGTATAAATCAGTACTGCAGCGGTTTGTCATTATGTCGACTGCAGATAGTCCCGGCAACCGGCGACCGGCGGTCTATTAATAATTCGTCTAATTTAGATATCTATCTCCGTTGCCTGCCTCTAGCAGCCAGAGGGATCTGTTATGCGATATGTACTAATGAATTACAGTGTAGTCTAGTGACTGGCGGAAGCGATACTATACTGAGCATAGGCAAGAACCAATTCGGCCTTCCGAAAGTAATCTATTGCCTACATAGGTAGTTGGTTAAGGACCATGAGCGAGGCTCGCGCTTAACTTGACGGATCGGATCTAGACTCGCACGCGTGTTTAGCGACCTACCTATCACGACGTTTTGGCCCGAAATTGGCTTGGGGCTATGGCCTTTGGCAAGTAGGTACAGGTATGTCGTTATGGCTGAGTCTCGTGCCGATATCTGCATAGATGTTGTTGTTTTACCTATTCGACCTTAGCATGCATTTCTATCGCACACCCCCGCCCGCCCCCATAGGTTCAGATACGCGCTAGGTGCGATCCGCTGTCTAGAAATGCCGAAGCAGCCTTCTTTTAACTCTATTCGAGACTAGGTTGTACTGGCGTGAGGGAGGATCGCCTCCGCGTTAAGTGCATTTGCAACCCTACGTGTACCTCCCTTTTTACACTATTGCTCGCTATTCAAAAGTCAACGTTACTCGCCTTGTTGAATCTTTGTGGGCGAGTAATCGATAAACATTTGTTAGCCTTCAATAAGACACACATTCAGCTATCTCTTGGAAACAGATCAAATGAGCAGCATCTCCGGCCAAGCCGGGTCGATGAAGGGACTGAACCCTTTCGCTTTCGACAGAGTTTAGATACGGACTGGCATGTACCCTGACTACCGACGTTGGCAGGTAGTGAATGTGGGGATTATTTGGGGATCTGCTATCTAGACCAGCAGGTTGCCGGAAAATATCAAGATCCCTGCTTGGTAGTTTGACTAACATGTGAAGGGAGTGGGTGGTATCCGTGGGAAGCGCGCCGGATGAATGCCGCTAGGCAGATGGAAATGGCTAAGATAAATACGGTTAGGTATTGAATTTGGTAAACACCTTCTCTTGAGCTATTCCCTACTCCATGGCTAAACCACCCCTTCTTCTTTCAAGTCGCTGACTCGATCCGTTTTCCAAGCCATCAGCCAAGGTCCCAAGAGATTCCCAAGAAAGCTTGATCAGCTCAAGCTTTACCAAGGGTCAGGGTGGCGCTCCGATAACATCACCAGAAACCTGCCTGAAGCGGTATGGCTAGCGCGTCGATCTGGGCATAACGAGCTACTATGTCAGGCATGGGCTGCAAGGTAGCAATGTATGCGCTTGGCGATACTTGACTCCTCTGTTACAGGATTGGCTCTTCGGGCACAGGACTTGGAATCTCCTTCCTTATCGCGATCATCGGAAGCGCCCGTTGTTGGTTGACTTACCCCAAGCGGGAGATTGGCCATGATATGTCGAAATAGAGGCATGCTGTGAATGGGCAGGCCATCTATTTCTTATATTCCAGTGCTACCGTCTCTAGACGGGGAGGGGAGTATTTAAAGGGTTCATCAACCCGGTTTGTCGTCTTGGGATTCCTGTGGTGCATCTTCTTTGGCAGCTATCTAGGAAAGTTCATACCTCATCCTGCTTCAACATGATCTCCAATATTCTCCCTGTCGCTGCTCTCGCCGGCGCGGCTATGGCTGCCTGCCCTCTCGCTGTCGAGATCACTGGCGCCACTGGCCATGTTGCTCACGTTGCCGTGACCAACACAGCCAGCGAGCCTATTACTGTCTTCAAGGCCAACACTGTCCTCCTCGACCACGCCACTAAGGATCTTCTGGTATCAGACGCCTCTGGCAAAGATCTTCCATTCGAGGGTAGCTATGTCAAGTACAGGCGAGCGGGCATTGCCCCCGAGATGTTCCAGACCATCCAGCCGGGTGAGACTGTCAGCACCTCGGTCAACGCCGCCACAACCTACAAGCTTGCTGGTGTTGAGAAGGCCCATGTCTCTTCTCTGCAGGGTTTCCACTACGTGGCGGGCAGCACCGCTCCCACGTCGCTGAAGCAGACGGAGTTCTGCCAGGCAGCCTCGAACACCGTGACGATCATCCCCGACCAGAGCAAGGTCGCCGCGTACGTAATGGCATCCAAAAACCCATAATACTAGGAATAGAAGAGTTCTAATACGCAATTTAGGGAGCATCTGACCGCCCGAGCTGAGCCGGCCTTTAACTCGCGCATTCAGAAGCGCAACGTGAAGTTCAGCTCCTGCAGCAGCTCACAGACCTCGTCCTTGACGACGAGTGTCAGCGATGCCATCTCCTTGTCTACCAAGGCCTCCACAGCAGCCGGCACTGCCGCATACTACTTCACTACCTGGTTCAGGTCGACCTCGGTAGAGTCCAAGGTCAAGAGCATCTACAACAGTGTAGCCGGTGTACAGTCGACATCGCCTACCATTTCTTGCACAGATGCATACAGTGGCTGCGGTGATGGTTCCGCTCTGCTATAGTGAGTAAATCCCAATGCCATCCCTACCAGGAGCGTAGAAACTCTAGCTCGGCGAATCTTCCTTTACATATCGTTCACTGACCATGATGCTACAACAGCACTGTCCCCAGCGCCAAGGTCGTAGTTGTAAGTAATTCTCGGAGCTATTACATTCTTGCTTTAGCACCTATTTCATTATAAAGGCCGCCCTCCGGGCTATTCTAACCCTAGCCCCCTAAATCATAAGTCACCGAAACTTTTCGCTAATCAATGTGTTTTTGCTCACGACTTAGCCATGCCCCAACAACGGCTACTGGGATTTCCCCGAGTTGGCTTCCAGCTGCGCCGACGATGATTACGACAAGGGAGGATCTATCCTGCACGAGTTCACTCACCTTGTAAGCCATTTTCCTTTGAGGGAGATCGCGAAGAGGCCAGCACTGACTTATGCAACAATAGTACGGCACTGACGACTACGCCTACGGCCAAGCCGCGGCAAAGAAGCTTTCGGCGTCACAGGCGGCCGCCAACGCCGACTCGTACGAGATCTACGCCGGCAGCGTGAGACTCGGTGGTTGCAGCAGCTAGACGAAAGTCAGGCTAGACCAAGCCAAGTCAAGAGAATGGAGATCTAGAAGTTGTATATAGCGCCCCGTTTCCATCAATGCCATTGATGCGAAATGAACAACAAGTATAATGCGTTTTAATCCAGTCGCCCATAGTTGTTGCCCGTGAGCAAATAGTGCTCTCATCATTACCGAGGTAGTATACACCGACGCCAATATGTTACGAGTCAGCATAATACGAATGAGCGAACTATATTGTAGGCAAAAGCTAGAAAGGATTACAGCATCTTATCCCTCATGACGTTCTAATGCTATAATTATGCGATAATCATTACCCCGTGTCCCGTATCTCCCTCAACTTAGAGCTCACCTAACACCGTCGTCTCTTTGAGCCTAGCATAATCAGCCGAAGCATAAGACGGAGCTCCATTCATCTCGATGGAGCCCGTTAACCTAATATCCCGACTGCTCGCACCCAGCCATAACGTGTAGTTCCCCGTCTGCACCTCCCATGCCTGCGCGACCACGTCCCACACGCTGAAGTCCCGTCTCGTCAGCTCGAAATACACAATCGAGGACTCCGCCGGCGGCAAGAGCGGGGTCTTGTCGAAGCCGCGCAGCTGTCTCGGCGGGCTATTCGGTATGCCGAGGTATAGCTGTGCGATTTCGGCCCCTGCCACGGGCCCGACATTGGTGATCTTCGCCTCCACCGTGGCCACGACTTCCCATAGCTCGTCGCCCGTCGGCAACGCGTGTGTGTCTCCCGCAATGTCGGTGAATTCTCGAAGCGGCTTGAAAGAAAGCGACGAATATTCAAACGTAGTATAGCTCAGCCCGAATCCGAACTCGTAGCGCGGCGTGATATTCTTCGCGTCGAACTCTCGGTAATCCACGTAAACGCCTTCCGTGTAATCGCACTGGGGATCTTTGTCACTCGACGAGACGAGACCGCACGGTTTATACGCCGGGTAATCGCTCTCATTGCGCGCTAGCGTGTACGGAAGCTTGCCTGAGAACCCGGCCTCGCCATACAAGAGCTTTACTAACGCCTCGCCACTGTCCTGGCCCGGGAGATGCGCGATGATGGTAGCGGTGATGTTGGGATGTTCAATCCATTGATCTACGAGCCGGACGCCGGCTGCATGGATGACCACGATGGTGTTAGCGCACTTAGACGCCACATTCAAGACAAGACCATCGCTAAAATCGTCGTGGAGTCCCTCGCGGTCCCACCCCTCAGTAGCAATGGCGTTTATGAAGACGAGGCAAGCATCCGAAGCAGCGTTCACATCTGGATCGAAGGAGGTAAGGTCCCAGTTCACCCAGGTTCCGTCGACACGGGCGCGATATTGAATAGAACTCAATGGCTGTGCGATTGTCAGTAGGCTTAGTGGTCCGAACGAAAGCATATAGTACTTACATCAGCGATATACGGAGGTCCATTGGCACCGGCTCTCCCACCCGTGACGATGGTGCCTCCTCTGGCAGCTTGATCGAAGTGCTTCTCTGTGCCTAACTCTGCTTTACCCATTTCAGGCGAAGAGGTATAGCCGAGCTGAAAAAGGACGTCGGCATTTTTTGTCGCAGGAACCGTCGCATCGTAGCCAAACACGGAAAGCATCACAGGCTTGTGCGCGAATGGCAGTGCATTTTCATTCTTCACTAGAACATGGCCGGCGATTGCCCCTTCCATGACGACGTCTCTGGATTCGGGAACGCGGGCATCAACTTGTTCGTGAGGCTGGGTCAGATTTTTCATGCCTATTCCCGGCTTTGGGAAGTTGTTGCCGTCTTGGCCGACGAGGTACCAGGCAGCAACAATTCTATCGTCGTTTAGATGGAATAGCACTGGCTGGCATTAGGAGACTCACCTGGTAGCCATATCCGTGACTCGAGATGCATCGACAGTGCCATTCTCAACGGCGTCGGTGAGGTTGTAGCCGAAGGAGCCTCCTGACGGCATTACCATGTCCAAGCCGGCGTTGGCACTGCTGACATCATGATGGGCGTCCCAATCCAGCATCACGAATCCATCAAATCCTAGCTCGGTCTTAAGAATACCATTCATAAGCTTGCTATTCATGCAACCGTAAGTATTGTTGATGCGGTTATACGAGCACATGACCGAAGCAGTTCCAGCTTTGACGCCGTCCATGAACGGCCAGAGATAAAACTCGTGAAGCGTCTTATCATCGATATTAGAAGAGACCGCCTCCACCCCAAAATACGGGCGCCGGTATGTCTCTTGCTCGTTTCCGATCAGGTGCTAATTCGAATACATTAGCGGGGGAGAGGTGCACAACGAGATGATGAATTACCTTCAAAGTGGCGATAACGCCGGCGTCCTGATGGGCTGCAATGCTCTCGGCAACAAGCTGACCAGAGAGGTAAGGGTCAACGGAAAACCCTTCCCAATTTCGCCCACCAAGAGGTGTTCGTCCGAGGGGTCCGGCATTAGGTCCCAACAGGACATTGACTACATCAAACGTTAAACTTCATACCGAACACACAAATAGGCCCGGATCGAGAGCAATCGAACCGACCTCCTTTCGCTTTAAACTCTTTGCCCATGTAGAAGCCTCTTTGATAGGTCAAGTTCCTGTCCCAACTGGCACCGACGTGGAGGGCCGAGGGGAAAGACGTGACCAGATCCGTCGATCGCAGTCCGTTGCCAGCATCGTGAAGGCAAAGGCCCGGCCAATCGAGTCTCGGCACGGTCCCGGTGTTCCCAGCACAGATATTGTCAGGAACGGCAAAGCCGCGGGTGATGTTAGCCCTCTCCTCCAGCGTCATCTGGTCGACGAGATCTCTGGCGCGGGCATAGGCATTAGCCCATGCTCCGGTCCCTTTCCCTGAGGCTACAAGCGCGTCGTCAGCAATGTCTTTTGCTCACGATGGGATTGAATATCAATAAGCTCACGGGATGGGTAGATTGGAGGTGACTGTGCATATTCGGATGAGACGGTGCTGCTGTAAAGCAGTATCTGCAGCAATGAGGATGATAGGGACCACATGACGATAGAAAGTAACTCGACTATTGCTCCATTAGCAGCTACTCTGACGTGTATTTTGCTATTAAATCCCCGGGTTTCGCGCCTGGGGAGCTCTAGTGTAGGTTATTTGCTGTAGCTCGCAATAATTCAGGGGGCTGTTTGGCAGAGACGGGCACTACGGCTTGGCTGGGACTGTCTGACGCTTGGTGCTTGGCAAGTGTGGGGTAGCTAGCCTACCTCACCGCTTGTATAAAGGAGCTACCTACGAAGTACCGACCTAAGATTAGTGGCTTACCGCTTAATATAGGTAGGTGCTTTAGTATTTGAGAAGCCAGCATTTCCATGCTCTCCATCTTGTTTTCATGTTACGACCATCTCGAAAATCCGTCTCTTTCCTTTCAACAACTGGTATCACCGCCGCATATATCATTATTTACCCCATTACAGCAAACCTCGGTTAACGCCCGTCAAGTAAATCTCCACCTGAGCAAGTCGGATTTCCCAATCATCCAGCCGTGGATAAGTATCCCCCAGGTCCTCAATCAACCTCACACCCCTTTTCCCACGGGAAAGGTGAGAGGGAATCGAAGAAGAGGAGATGGAGTCGAGGACCTAGATGTATGTTGTTGTGGGTGTCCGGCCTCGTCTGTTACTCAGAAGGGTGAGGACAATGGACGCCACGCCGAAAGCGAAGGCTAGATATCCGAATACGTAGTCTGCCTGGACCTTCTGGCAGCGGCCGGGCGTATATTCGGAGAAATGTTCGTCATCCGGTCCAGCGTTGCAGTATTTCTTGCCATCTATGGTTTTGCAACCACCGTTCAGGAGCTTGTTGAGGAATCTCTCAGCCTGTGCAATCTCCGAGGACGACGTGCAGCTAGACACGGGTTTGAGCGCTACCGTCAATGCCTAAAGAACCGTGGTCAGCTTGATACATGAATTAGATTCAGCCGAGCCAGTTAATACGTACGATGGCGCCCGCAAGATAGAATAGCGACGCTAGCGTGTCGACGGCGATGACGCCAACTCGAGGTATCTTCTCGATTAAGAGGGCGAGGATGGCGATGGCCGAGGCTATGAGCCCGAAAGCGCCAGCAAAGGCGAAGAACGACGTCTCCGCTGGAGGACTCCCTAAAACCTGCTGCTTGGCCAGTGTCACAGAGAGGGCCAGAACAATGGCACCAAAGACGACCTTTGAGGTTATGTGTTAGCGACAATGCCAAGTTTCCTCAGTTCAAAGTACAAAATACTCACGAGGAAGCCTCTCAGCGCAAAGGTTACGATTCTCGGCATGATGAATGCTTGCTTCAGCACTGAAATTATAATAGGGATGGATGACTGAGGAGTCGAATGACAGCGTCGAGCCGGCTGTACGGATCTAGCACAGCCTGAAGCGTATCACAACCTTTTTTTCTCTCCTTTTTTCCCTGTGGACCTAGTGTTATGAGGAGGCAAGTAGGGGAAGAACGTAGAGTGAGAGGGAACGATATATAACCGCCACGTCTCAAACACCAGTATGGCCGGGGGTCATGGTATGACACGATCCTCCATGTAACCTGGGGGCCAGATTTCATAGGCAGACAAGCATGCGGTGTACCTGGAAAGATAGCCACAGTGCCAATGTTTTCGAACTTATATACTATACTGATGTTGAGAGATGGTTCTGGTTGCTGCACCTATACAGCCAACATACACTAGGCATGCCTTGTTCAAGAGTACTGAAAACTATCGTCTACCTGTAACTGCTATCCGTACTCACGTATCACAACCATCCATGCCATTACCCCGTGATCGAAAGAGAGTACCCAGGTTCGGCCGTATGTCTACTACACGTGAAAATATCTAGTATTATATAGCGTAAGAACAACTACCGTTTAGTAACGGTATTCAATCAGGGAAATAGACCGGGGTAGCGAACCATGATATCGAAACCATTTGGAGGCCTCAGGTAACCTTGATAATAACTAACCCCCATGCAAAAGTACAGGGACACTGTGTATTCGAGGGTCCCAGACGGTGAACGCCAGATCCCAACCTCTTAGCGATGGATAGATAATGATGCCACGACCAATTCCAACCCACTATTCGAGGCGCATCGAAACGTAAGTAATGCCATGGGAAACAGGTTGATGTCTCCCACCAGTTGGTCAGCGTGGAGATCGCCAAGATTTCAGGGCCTGCACTATGAGGTAGCTATAGTATAAAAACATCGCTACGTTCAGCTTGCCACGCTTTGGGTAATACTTGAGACAATGAGACCAAGATAAGGTAGGCACGTCAAAGACTATCAGCCCACTCATATTCACACCACCGAGGTATCTGTAGTAGGCTGAGCAGACGCCGGTAGAGATGAGGTAGCAGTGCATTTAGGCTATCACGAGCAGAGTCGCATTGGATCTGACTCAACGGTTGCCTTAATTTCTACATCCCATCCCATCCAATGGTTCAATTACCTAGGTATCCTATCTAGGTAACCATGCTGCGACAGCTATCCCAAAGCGTCTAGGCACGGCCTTTATTGCTAGTCGAATGCATGGTTCGGTGCCTTACACTATCTACAGCCTGCACCACACTATACTCGATATGCTGAAGGATCCTCACGATTGGTATATTTGGGTAACCCCCACCGCTCACAAGATCCAAGCATGCACGTATGAAAGAGTCATATAAACTTGATCATGGAGGCAATAAGGAAACGCCGCAGTTGATAGAAAAAGAGAGAGACAAGTGGATGTAAAAAAAAAGGATGTAAAAAGGCTGTATGTATATACAGTACATGATCTCGGTGTGCCTAGCATAGTAGAGCAAGTTTCTAAAATTAGACGGTTTCAGCATTTGCGCCCTCGAACGATGCTTGCGCTGGGGAGGATGCGGGAAGGCTTGATGGCGCACGGCAGAGGCGTAGCATACAGAACACTACAGAATGCATATACCTAACCTACATTAGCTAGGCTGGGTATGTACTTCGTAATCACTAACTTAAAACACAAAGGATAACGCGCTGACGGGAATATCCCACAGTAATGCCTTTAGGTTGGTAAATATAGTACACGTCACACAACACGGGTATTCGCCTCTACCACATACGCCGGCAATTCCCCTCAGAGTCGACGAGCAAGTCGAAGACGTGGGCTTCTATCGCACGACAGCCAGCGCTATGCCTCTTCGCCTGCGCCTCGGTAAGTTGCGTCGTCGCCGTGCGGCGCCAGAGGGTGTCCTCCACCTCGGTCAGCACCAGGACGTTGAGCAGCGCCGTGTTCGCGTCTCGACGATCCCGCTCCTCCCGCGTCTTCTCCGCCGACGTCTCGGTCTCACGGGTGACGAAGTCCGGCTGCACCAGCGCCATGATCTCGCCCATCGCCTCTCTGACCCCGCGCTCGACGTGCCTGGCGCGATGCGCCTCGTGGGTCGCGTCGTCAAGTCCATGGCCGTCCCCGGCCTTCTTCTTCTGCGCGCACGGCGCGCACTCGGCGCCTAGCGCGTACACCAGCTTGGCCCGTATTTCTTTCCAGCGGCATTGCTTGCAGTTGCTAGGCGACGGTCCGCCCTCGGGGATCGTCAGCGGGACTGTATCGCGGACGGAGCCCGGGCCGCCTAGAGGTAGGGCTATGATCGCCGGCGCGATCGCGTGGCCGCAGCTTGGATACGTCATCTTGAACCCGCAGAGCGGGCAGCTCAGATCCCCCCTGTCCATGAATTTCTCACGGATGCACCGTTCGCCAAAGAGATGGCCGCAGGGCAACACGACGGTCTGCTCAAAGCCGTGCATGTACATGTTGACTTGCTGATCGCGAGGCCCTACCGGTTCTGTCGAGTCCTCTCCGTCAGGCGTGAGAGTCCGCGCAGGCGCGGATACCGTCAGTTTCCCCTTCCCACATAACTGGCAGATGAACTCCAAGAGGGTGTCTATATCGTCTATTTTGGTGTCAAGGTATGGGTCAAGTTCGCGTATGCAGTTGACTATTCGCGTCGTTGTCATTTTGGCAAACTGGTCTAGCCGCGTCCCAGGTGCGCCGCCGGGACATAATTCAGACTCGGTACGTCTTTAGTAGCCATGGTTCTCGTGGGAACAACTATTGTGCTACAAAGCGCATCTGAGACAGCGACAAGGACGCGAACTATGAAATTATGTAGACATGTTGAGAGATTCGAGAACTCCTACAAAGCGCCCGAACACAAAGAGCGAGCGGCTGAGTCGGGTCCTGTACAAGGAAGATGACAGAATGGCAGTACAGCTGATCTAACAAAGAACATTCTTGTAGCCACTTAAAACGCCGCGGGATGCCGGGATACCGGATGGAGGATCGCCTTGGGCTGAGACCCAAGATGATTGGTTGGCAGATAAATTGAAATAAGTTAAGTAGTTATGGCTATGTTAAGCGCCCTCGAGTCAAGAACGAGAGGGGCTTACATCATCTTCCATATTTATTTTTATTCCTCCCAGCCATCCCCAGCGCAGAGCATCCAATTAATTCCGACAACGATCAGATCATGGCGCTCAGCAAACTCCGCCGGCCTGAAGGATCGCCTCTGCACGAACTCCTCGCCGCCGACGTCGTCCTTGGACAAGCTCAGCCCCCCTTGGGGCTCGCGGTACAATAGAAACAGGTACCGATGAGGCTTCGAACTGCGCGGCGTTTGTGGCTCGTTAGATTTCAACATTTTCTTCCGAACAGCTCCTGGCGGAGAGAGGCGGGTTGGGTAGGTAGGTAAGTAGATAGACGAATAGATGGACGAGTAGGCGGGTGGCTTAGGGAGGGAGGCATAGGTTGGTCATCTGTGTCGCATAGCTAGGCACTCACTCGTCTTTCGGCCCGGGCCCCAGGTACGCCGTCAACTCCGACGCCGCGGCAGCGGCATCTACGCTCTGCGGACGAAGGCCCGAGAGCACCCAGTGTCGCCAGAAGGCGAACTTCGGGTCGTCGGGCGTCGGCGCGTCGGGATCAGTCAGTATAAATGTATACGTGTACGAAGCAGCGTCCTCCGCCTCCGGTGTAAACGAGACCGCCGGCGCCACTTTGCACTCCCCCGCGCGGAAGAACGTGCCGAGCTCCACGGCCTTCCCGCCAAAGTTGACGTCGAGCTTCGTCGTCGCGCGGAAGCCCTCTGCTATGAGACCCGCCGCCGGGCCCGGCACTAGGTTGGCTTTTGCCAGCGATTCGGCGAGAGCCGCTGCGTGCGCTTCGAGAGACATTGTGTGGACTATGTGAGGGGAAGATGTATCTCGGGTGTTAGTTCCCGGTGAAAAGGAGGGCTGTTATTCTACGACAGCCTGGTTTTATAAAGGCTTTTTGATTTACGTAGGTCATGGTCTACGATCAAGACGACCCCTTTGAGAACAATATTACTGGTGGAAAAATCCCACTTGCGGTGGATCGTTGCTTCGATTGTTGCCTCTCTTGGCAAAGTTGTGGAGAGCGCTCCCCTGACATGCGTACAACATACCTAGACATAGATAGAATATCACTAAGACAGAAGAGTGTTTAAAATTAGCTATCTAGGTTGATATCAATTCTGGGCGACATTGACTATTTAACACAATGATATCAGAAACCGTAAGCCGTTTAGAAAAATCGTTAAGCATTAACCAGTCGGACAGTCCGAGTCAAACCTCACCCCAGAAGCTTCTCAGCATCGCTGATCTCCTTCTCCGCATCGACACCATCCTGCTGGCCCAGCCAGCCTTTCGCTTTCTCCACGATGAGCTCCCACGTCTCGGCCTCGTGGGCCATTTTCTTCTGCAGGAACGCAATGGCCAGCGCCGTAGCAACGACTGCGCTTTGCTTTTCCAAACCCAGGCTTATGCCCAGGGTATTTGCGAGAATCTGCTCCCATTCCCAAGACCCGTTGGACTTCTGCAGCAGAATGATCTTGTGCATCTTCTCGTCCTCGCTATTAGATTGAGGCTGCCAGCTCTCATCCACCATCTCCCGACTCACACCGCTATCGGGGACACCAAACGCCGCTCCCCCAGTTGTAGACGCTGCCATCTTCGC
Organism: Nemania serpens; assembly: GCA_022578855.1. Taxonomy (NCBI): domain Eukaryota; kingdom Fungi; phylum Ascomycota; class Sordariomycetes; order Xylariales; family Xylariaceae; genus Nemania; species Nemania serpens. The sequence goes on along the minus strand of MU396678.1, from coordinate 934,085 downwards.
CTTCCTGCGCGCCCTTGGGGGTTCCGGCTGTAGCGAGGTAGACGCCCCGGGAGGGAAAGGTGGAGGCGCCGACGAGTATGCAAACGATGCACTGGATGATAATTGAAATCGAGGTGTCCCCACTGATCCAAACAGACCCTCTGAACCTGCGTACGAAGGCACCCCTGGATTTGCGGATAGATACGGCGCTGGTGCCCCGAACGATGCCATCGGTCCCGACGTCGCAGAATGTCCGGGAGCGGCTTGCATTGCCATTCCTCCCCGCGGAAGAGACATAGCGGAGGCTTGCGCCGGCGGTAAAGAATAGACTTGGGCAGCCCTACTCGTAGGCGGACGCAGCGCGGCTCGGGGCCCATTTCCAGAGGGCGGCGATGCTTTCTCGCCGAGGACGACGGCCTCGTGCTCCACGTCTCCTTCCACCGCCACGAACGAGCACCACTTGCCGGCGATCTGGTACTTCACGCCGAGGCGGACCGCCTCACGCTCCACAAGCTCTTCCCAGCGGCCGCTGTACTTACTCTTGATTGGAATGTCGTCGACCTTGTTCGTAGCGGTTGTGAGCCAGCCGCCGTCCTTCTCGAGCTCAGAAACTGCCTTCTTCGCGGCCAACTGGTGAATCGTCTCGCCCTCGCCGATGTCTTCGACTTTGATCTCTAGTTCAATAGGGCCCTGGGGAGAGGTTGCGCGAAGGATGATGGCTTCAGGTGTCCTGTGGTAGGTGCTCGGGTCGAGAAGGAGATAGACTGTTGTTCGTGAGAAGGGGTAAAGGGGAGGGATTCGATATGGCGCCTGCAGGATGGAAGGTGGCGAGATTTTTGGCAGATGAGCAAACCTGTCCTTATTCGTTTGGGCCGAGATCATATCCACATCACCATCGCGGTCGGGGTCAAGTGTGCTGTCGAAGAAAGACAATGGCGTCTTCGCTGTGCCTTCGCTCGTGCTATCCGTCGACATTGTAACGTCGATCTTGGATGCTTCTTTGACGGACTCGATGATCTCAAAATCATCATCATCTTGCTTGTACTTCACTTCCAGGCTATAATCATCAATATGTGGCGTCAGCGCTCCCTTGAGTAATCGGACCATTTTCTTATCCATTTTCTCTCCTTCCGCAACGAACTGGCTAACTCCGTTCCCGGCTGTGGCGATGCCCTCGACGAGTGCAGTCGAAGCACCTGAGCCGATGCCAAGGGAGAAGAAACGACATTTGGAATCCTTAGCGGCCTTCCGGATCATGTCGAATAAACTTTCTTGATTCCAGATTTGCCCATCAGTCAGTACGATCGCATCGAGAAGCATATCGCTGAAACGCTGAGATATTGTAGCCTGTACTGGCTCATGAATCTTCGTGCCTCCGAAATTCGACTGAAACGCGTCAATGTGTGTGAGTGCCTCGCTCAAGTTTGCGTCGTCGTACGATTTACTGCGAGGCCATAGAAAGGAATGCTGGGTCCCGAATGAGCATATGTTGAACTTGGTTCCAACGGGAAGCGACTTGAGTAATATCGTCATTGCTCTAGTCACCACTACAATGCTAAGGGTCAGTGATGATGTCCATGTGAAAAGAAGCAGCTAGTTTTCCTTGGGGAAAGAAGGTTTACGGGATAAAAAAAATAAAAATAAAACAGAATTCATATTCACAACACCGTCAATGTGAAGTAGACGGTTTAGAGGATTGATTACTCACTGTGCATTTTGCCTTGCATGCTACCAGATCGGTCGACGATAAAGACGATTTCGCCATATGTTGGAGGTATTTGGAACCGGGGAACCAGTGTGACCATCAGGGCGCGCTGATGCGGGATGGTGGCATGTGTTTCTAAGAGCGCCTTTGGTACATCTAAACCCCTGACACTAGCGATGACTACAAAGTCCTTGTCGAGAGTGGTGTCATCAAGAGACAGTGTAGCTGACGCGCGGTTGGCCATGTACGCATCGGTAGACATATCAGTCGTACGACCGACACTTACGGCGATAAGATGACTGGGAGACTGAATCTGCTGGATCTGACACCCTTCAGGGCTTTGGAAGTCGATAACTACCTGGATAGCATCCGCGGCCCCGAGAGTGGAAGGAGGAAGAGCACTATTCGGGGTTGGTCCATAGCGAGGAGCAATGGACGACGGGATAGTAAACCGAGTGCCGTTCAACTCGGCATCGTGTTTCAGCTCGCCAATGTATATGACCTCGACCACAACTCTAGCTCCAGCCGGGACGTTCCCAATTTTAGTCACGAAGACGTCGGAGGCCTCCGGTAGCTGCTCGAGAAGACCAGCGGATGAGCCCCTGTCGACCGCGTCTTGGTATTCACGACGTGCTTGTTGCTTCTCCTTGACGACGCCTTGTATCTGGGTGTCGCCGATGGTGGCGGCGAATGAGACTACAGACACGCCATCGTAGAGAGGGAACGAGTAGACCATATCCTTGATGTGTTCCTTGCTGTCGTTAAGGAATGTCTGGGTCAGAACCGTCCGCGAGGAGACGTCCTTGATAGTGGCATGAGCTTGCATGTGCTGGAGAGGTAAAAACGATCGTTGAACAGAGCGAGGGGGCGACGGGATGTTGATTTTGGGCAAGTAATACCAACATCCGCAAAGCGGTTGGCCCCATGAGCTCGTGTGGTAGACCATGGCTGTGAATGTTTATCTGTTTACAGACGGATGAGATAGAGGGTACTAATCAAGGGGGAGATGATTGTGATGCAGATGATTGAAGCAGGGGAAGAATCGGCTTATATAGAATGAGCTTCTTTGTAAGGTAAGGTAACTATCGAGAATAATCTGGCTGCCGACAGACATGTAGTTTAGATGGTCTTATAGTTGACCCAGTGAGTCAACGAAAATAGTTTTCCATCTAGGTAACCAGATTATCTGCTGTGGTTTGGTATACCTGTCCTTGATACGTCTATCAATCGAAAGCTGAATTGATGCCTACTCAGGTGAGATAGGGTCTGTGATGCTGCCTAGCACATATACCGGCTTCTCATTGGAAGACAGGGTGTGCGTGAGTCTCATCATAAGCAGTGAGGGGTCGTTCGAGCTAGAGGAGGCTATGCCGTCGAAAGTTTCCCCAGACTTATGTGGCGTTGACAATAGCTAGATCTTCTGGCTAGATTGTCAATTGACACATCAATACCAGATTGCAATGTATTCAATGGTTTGGTGCTTCTTACTTTGTACATGGATGTGATACCTTGGCAATTGAAGAGTCATAAGTTTAGGTATACCTAAATAGGTTAGCGCGTAAGACGCTGTACACGCACAGCTGTAAATACATGAAACTTCCAGGTTATACGAAATAGCTGTTGAAACATGAATATCTAGAAGGTGAAATAAAAGAATTGCCACGAAATGATCCGATGACCTAACCTGATTGCTCGTTTCATACCTGCGGGCCGTGTCCCACACATCTGGTTCAAGACGTCAAATTGACCAACATTAGGTACTTACCTATCAGTCAATTGTACTCCGGCGAAACCATAATCATGACATCACCAGTGCGATGGGTAGATTGTTATTCGAGATGCACCACATCACCATGTTGATTGCCGCTGGCCATACCTATCATACCTATACCAATATCGATCTGTAACTTTGCTGTGTGCAAGGACTTTTACGTGCACATAAGATAGCTACTTCCTAGCCGCAGCTCAAGTACCACATAATTAACCTCATATCATCCTCATTGCTTGCCCACGAAGACAGTCCAGAGTAAAGTCATGGCATCAAGCACCAAGCCATGCGAGGTGCCGGGCGATGTAGTCCCAGCTGAAGACAACGTGCTCGAGACAGGCGCCTCTCTCATTCAGGTAACGCCAACCTCCCATCTCATGTCTCGAAACAGCTAGGTTAGTAGAATATAGCCTGACACCAAGGCGCAGAATTTCGAGCCTACAAAGCAACTCTGCGCGCACCTGAACGCCTTCCACACATATGCCGACGAGCCAGGTCGATATGTCGAGGCGAATCACTATTGCGCCCACTTGACAGAAGGTATACTCTAGTGTCCATACCATATCATATAACCCATCTATCCGTCGTGAGCTTTGGATGTCTTTGGGTAATCGAATGTTGGGAATGCGGTGCTTCAACAGAGCCCTCACCAACACGGAACACGAATGCTAACGCTATCAAGACGTTCGTCAATGCCTCATCTACGATAGCCCAGGTCCCAACGCCCGCATAATCGGGATCGAGTACATGATCACGCCGAAGCTGTACGAGGGGCTCCCCGCCGAGGAGCGGAGGCTCTGGCACTCGCACGTCTACGAGGTGAAGTCAGGCATGCTCACCATGCCGGGGCCGACGGCGCCGGGGCTGCAGCAGGCGTGGGAGGCCGCCGAGACGCAGGAGATGAGGCACGTCATCGGGCTCTACGGCAAGGTGTACCACCTCTGGCAGACGGATCGCGGCGACGCGCTGCCGCTAGGCGAGCCCAAGCTCATGACGAGCTTCACGGCCGACGGCCAGCTGGACTTCGAGAAGGTCGTGGGAGACCGCGACCGGCGATTCGGGACCGATTGGAGGCGGAAGAAGGAGCTGCGGAAGGATATCGAGGCCCCCGGGATCTACGAGGATGCTGACGTCGCCTGGAAGACAAAGGGTGGTTCCACGTGAGAACGAAGGCGCTAAATTATGCCGTCTCGCCTTTCCGGTCTCGTGGATATCAGACTGTTAAATTTCATTTTTTTAAAAAAGCAACGCGCATGATATCAATATTCTTCGACGTCTCTTTCGTTCATCTTTTCCAGTGTGCTAGGGCTGGGGAATAATGTATCCAACCATATGCCTATGCTTGACCCTCGGATCTAACTAAGATATGCAAAATGCATCCATTCAGTTACGTGGGGGACAGAGGCTACCCCGCAGCCGGTGTGACACTCGAAGAGCCCGAACCGGTTCATATTTGCCAGAATCGAATATGAGAATGTAGTGCGTAGTGCATCATCCGCTGCCCGGAATGGATAGATATATAGTGGTGTGCTGGAGGGGACAGGGGGGCGGTAGATATATCCAGCGGTCCCCTGTCGGAGACAAACATGCCTGCGAACCAACTTGCACGTGTATCGCGAAATATTCGCATTCTGAGCAAGAGAAACTATTCTAAAACACCAAAATATGGATGCAGATATCGCCGAGCTGAAGAAGGAGGTTTCGCTCCTACGTAAGGAGCTGTCTCGAGTGTCGGACGAGGCCGAAGTGCGCAAAGTTCATTTTAAATATGGCTATTACCTCGACAAGTGCCTCTACAATGAAGTATGGCTTTCCCTCGTGTCCTCCATTGTTCGCTAATAGGTCGCTAATGGTTGTTTCGTAGGTAGTAGACATGTACGCAGATCATCCAGATGCCTACGTCGAGTTCCTCGGATCGCGATACCGCGGGAAAGCCGGCATTAAAAGACTCTACAATGGCCGCTTCCAGAGTACATTCGTGAAGGGCCGCAACGGGCCCGTCCACGGGTTTCTACTAGACCATATCATGATGCAGGACATCGTGGACGTCGACCCAAGCGGCACACACGCCTGGTGTCGGATGCGCGCGCTGATGCAAGCGGGGACGCACAAGTCGGTGCGCGACACGCACCCGCGAGGGCACGTTCAGTGGTGGGAAGGCGGCCTCTACGAGAACGAGTACCTCAAGGAAAACGGCGTCTGGAAACTATTCCGTTACAGATATTTCCCGTTCTGGCACGCCGAGTTCGAGACAGGCTGGTCCCTCACAAAGGAGAACTACATCCCCTGGCCGACGAAGACGTACCCCGAAGATCCTTGGGGCCCCGATGAGATCATCGACCAGAAGATGCTGTGGCCCGATACCCGCGTCGTGCCCTTTCACTACCCGCATCCCGTCACCGGCAAGCGCGTTGCTGACGACGACCTGCGCGCCCCTAACTATGGCCAGGACGCTGCTGAGGCCGAGCTGCCGCTGTCTCTTGCTCTGCCGGGGGGACAGGAGAGGAATGGCGAGGGGAACACCTGGAGCAATGAGGGCTCGGTCAGGGTTCTGCCTGAATTGGTGGAGAATCAATGAATGTGGTGGTGACGAGCACATAGCCTAAAGTTAGTATTTGGGGGGAGTGAGGGGTCGAGATGTATAGGGGATGAAAATAGGAATTCGGGAACTCAGCATTGCTAGTGGCGGAAATCCTACCATTTCTTTTTCATCGATGCATATATTCAATCACCCTTGCGTGTAACTTGTGCGCTCCATGCTTCTCCCCGGATAGCCGGCTTAGCGAAAGGCTTTGTAACTGCCGATGACTTGTAGCGGGATATCGAAGTCCCTTTAGAGAGAATTCCAACCACTCCCTCATGAAGAATGGGACCTCAGTTACTCACCGAATAGAATTCAGTCCAAATTCACCCAGGTGCAAGTTAGAACCCATCCTTGGACCAGCCGAGCAATATGGCGCACTTGGAGGCTCTCGTGCCCGAGATATCCTTGTACCCTTATAGCAACGGGAAGAGACTAGGCGACCGCGTCAAGTTCCCCGACACAGCGGCTTTCTCTTCCATGAACAAGACATCACGATTTGAGGGAGACATATTCAACTTGGAAGTTACTGGCGAGATCCCACGCGACATCAATGGGACGTTCTATCGGGTACAACCCGTAAGGATACCGAAATCTATTCCCCAAAAAATTGACTTTTCTAAGACCCGAGGTCGTAGGATCATAGATTCCCGCCATTATTTGAGGATGACATACACTTTGTGAGTTGAGGGCTCATCTAGCCAATTATCTCGGCGCTAATTCTCTGCCGTGTAGAACGGGGACGGTACGTAATGTTGTATCTTAGCAGAGGCGCCAGTAGCTTAAACAGTGACATCTTTAGGAAGTGTGACGGCTATTCGCATTGCCGATGGGCATGCGGACTTCAAGCAGCGTTACGTGCGGACGGACAAGTTCCTCGCAGAAGAGAAAGCGCGAAAGGCACTGTTCGGGCGGTATCGAAATCCATATACCGATAACGAGAGCGTAAAAGGCGTGATTCGAACGGTATCAAATACGAATATCACCTTCTGGCGAGGGATGCTGCTCGCGAGCAAAGAAGACGGACCGCCGTTCGCGATGGACCCAGTAACGCTCGAAACTATCGGACGCTACGACTTTGAAGGCCAGATCAAAACTCCTACGTTTACGGCGCACCCTAAGTTTGATCCCGATACCGGTGAGATGCTGTGCTTCGCATATGAGGCGGGCAGTGACGGCTCAGACTGCGGCGCTGACATCGTGACCTGGACTATCAATGCTGATGGTGTCAAGACCGAGGAACTCTCATTTACGGCCCCATATGCAGGCATGATTCACGACTGTGGCGTTTCGAAGAATTATATAATTCTCCCATTAACGCCTATCAAGATGTCACTTGATCGATTGAAGAAGGGCGGCAACAAGTTTGCGTGGGACCCCAATGAAGACCAAGTATACGGTCTCGTTCCACGCCGGGGTGGAACACCTGAAGATGTAATCTGGTTCCGAGCAGACAACGGTAAAGTGTGAACCCAGACAATGGGGAGGGCATTTCTGACCGTCATTGCGTTAGGATTCCACGGCCATGTGGCCGGATGCTATGAGAACGAAGAAGGAAATGTTGTTTTCGACTTAACAGTCGCCGACGGCAATGTCTTCTTTTGGTTTCCTCCGGAGGGCGAGCGGCCAGACTTCAACAAGAGAGCTCGTCTAAGCAGTCCGACGTGCCGGTGGATATTTGACCCGAAAGCAAAGACCGGCACCAGAGTGAAGCCCTTATTGCAGTGGGCAACGAACGGCGAATTCTCACGAATCGACGACCGGGTGGTGACGAAGAAGTATAAACACTTCTGGCAGCTTAAGGTTGATCCGACCCAACCGTACGACTTCGCGAAATGCGGGCCACCGGCCGGCGGCCTATTCAATTGTATGGCTCATTATACGTGGGATCCGGCGGATGAGGGTAAGACGGGAGAGGCGGATGTTGTGAGTGATCTATTCGGGCCCTCATTGCCATCCCTGGAAGGAGCCTACTAACTCATAACTTCCGAAGTGGTTCGCGGGGCCCACTGCAACATACCAGGAGCCAGTGTTCATCCCAAAGGACGGCGGCGCTGAGGGAGAAGGCTATCTTGCAGCGCTGAGGAACAACCTCGACGAGCTAAGGAATGACGTGGTGATATGGGACGCACAGAAGCTCGCAGCGGGTCCTCTTGCTACGCTTCATCTTCCGCTCAAGCTCCGTCTCGGTTTTCATGGCAATTTCGTCAATCATAGCGATATCGAATTGTGGCAACAGCGTAGGGCCGGCGAACTTGGACCTGTAAAACCTGCCGACAGCCCACTTCCATGGCAGGTGAGTGGGAAACAGAACGGTGCCGGCCGCAGATCGGATGGACAGTCGGGCGAGTGATTTTAGCGTACACCTCAAAGAGGGTGAAAGATGCTTGAAGATGATGGGCAGATGGGAAATCGTATCATGAGATAGTCCTGACGTGGTTCACCATTCCAGGGCTTCAGAACCTCGATCAGAAGGCTGTATACCAAGACCCCTAGGGATTATATCACTCACCCAAAGTTCAACCATTATTTCACGATAACTGACAAATCTTCACAGCCCGCTAGCACTCCACAAGACGGACACCATTTGGTTATTGGTATCCATGTATACTCTTCTGACGTTATAGTATCTGGTTATTGGCTCGTTCGTCCCCTTCTGCTTAATCTTGACTCTGTGTTTACTGGAGTCTAACCTAAAAATTACAATCTCCAAATTGTTTTCCTCTGGCCCATATAATTGTGCCTGAGATGGATGAGATTAATCAAAAGAACTGGAGGGAAACATGATGTTAAGGGCTCTACTCACGTACGAATCGATACTGATAGATAATGCACTGGTTTTGTGCATAGGAGAGAACCATTAAAATCCGAAAGACAGAATTCAAAATATCCCGGCAGGCAATATCTGCCTATCGGTAAATGTTTTCTCAGGCTCCCATGTAGAAACAAGTATGAAGATGGCGGTGAAAGAGGCCCTATCCAATATAGAAGCTGAGAGTAACGTCGTTGTGCCTTTAAGAGAAGTAGGAAAGCCTTTCATTTGAGGTTCATTGCTGCCGCTATCGGTTCCTCGCAGGCGAATCGCGGCGATATTGCAAGCTGCTGAAAAATATCGTATGGTTTGACCTGTAACGGTTTAACGACAAGGAACCGCAATATGTCTGCTATAAACATCGGCAATTATTCTGGGGAAGTTCTCTGGCGATGTTTGAGTGATAGACCGACTAAATGCTAAGAGGTAACAAGCGCCTAATCTTTCTCTTGAGTTAGGTGTGCGGGTTGAACTCCGGGAGGAATCAAATACCTTGATTATACCGTCACATTTCTTAAAAGAAAGCTGCGAACAAGAGTAAGTGGCGAGGCTACTAATGAGCCGATCTCCCGCAACTTATGCTGCGCATTTGATGTGTGTGACAGGAACAGGGTTAGTCTCCGAATCTCTCCATCATCTTTCCCTTCTTCCACAACACGATTGAGGTTTCCATCATCGAAAGCGATTCCATGCCATAACAAGATACCGAGTCGTTGTGCCTTCTTCACAAGAGGAATAATCTTGGGATCGTGAGAAAGTTCGGGAACCAGAAGCATGAGTTGTTTCCAGAATATATTCCTGAGGTGTCTAGCCTCGGGATAGTAGACAAACTGGCCGCTCTGGTTATCTTCACCGAGGAGCTCTTCAAGTCCGTACATTCCCACTCCGAACGGTAGCCATTCGGCCTCCGCCCAATCTAATAAGCCTATCAGTTTCCCGGAATATGGACTGACCATAATATTTGCTGCTAAAAAATCGCCGTGGGTGAAAACCCACGGTAAGGCCTCAATATCAGACATGTCCCCCAGGATGGAAGAGGCAATGGACCGGAAGCTTATGGGAAGTGAAGCGCTCATCGATTCCAGCCGTGAGGTGAGGCTTGAGCCTACTGTTCGCTTTTCATCAACCAGCTCCTCGACAGGCCTTGCGTTTCGCCACGCTAGTGCTTGGAGCTGCGCAAAGTCCCGAACCATCTGCTCTCGTGCCCACCGCTTCTTGTCAGGCATTACTCGATAATTCGCAAGGGATACACCTGGCAGTTTCCTCATAGAAAACGCATGTAGATCAGTCCCTTTTAGTTGTCCAAGATACTTGGTCTCTGGGGCTAGGCCCTTAAAGATGCAGCAAGCAGTCCTCGTCATCTCAATATCTAGCCTGTAAGCCGATGGGCGGAACTGGACGGCAGTCTCTTCGCCAACGAACAGGGTATAGGAGCAGTAGCCCTGGAAGGATGCCGGCTGGATGGGGCCGGAATAGCGCGATTTGACGAAGGCATCGCAATCGTCCTTCACGGTAGCTGGTAGCCCGCAACGATCAAAAACGGTCATGGCGGCTGAGCTTTTCGTTCAACTCTCAATCTTAGAACTCGATGGCGAATTAGATGTATGGTCGCAGTGCGTAATGGAGATCTATCTAGGAAGCTAAGAAGCTAAGAAGGGCGTTTTGCGACTATTATATGCCTCAGCGTTCTAAGTTCCTCAAGTCACCCACAGAGTTCAAGGCTAGACGGTATTGTGATGGCGCAAGCCATGTGACAGGACGATTGGATGAGGGGTAAATAGAGTTCAAGTTGATAAGCTCACCGAGCTATGAAGGCGACTAGCGACTGGTGTTGTGAGCGGTTGGCAACCATCTTATGTTTGGTATTAGGTACCGGTATCTGTTTTACGCTGGAGAACCCCTGCTCCCATGCAAGCCCTTGGTGTCGGTAAAGGATTCGCATGGGGTCAGGAGGCGTGATACCCATGTGGCTGTAGTGCCCGTCTGCTGCACGAACCCGGTTTCTGCCCCGGCCATAGCGCGGCTTCAACTTGGGCGATGGTGCGGACATTTACGACGATTGGTCTTCTCAGCCCGGCTCGAAGCGTGGGGGTGGTAGGATTCATGTGGTGTATCATGCTGGCCGACATCTTCATCAATAGTATTTATAATAGTGTACTTTTCCATCAGATTACTTGTCGGAACCTGGAAATCCCGGATCAACCTGGAAGACCGCCAGATATCATACTACCTAAGTAGTCACTCAAAAAGAATCGTGTTAGCCTTGGTACACAAACTGCTAAATAGAAGACATTCCCCAAGGCAGGTTTGGACGCCGAGTAGCACCCTATCAGAATGTCTATAAGTAGGTAGGTACATCTTATCAAGTATTTACACCCTAGCTTTAAAGTTAGCGGTGCGATAAGTACGGTACCTATATCGACAGCCTCTCTCCCTGCCAATTGAACCCAAGTCGCGAAAAGTGTACTCCGAGGCTACAAGTTGTCAGATGCGTTGAAATAGACAACATCTTGGACGCTTTAGACGAGGTACATTTCTTCGTTTTGTGGGTAATCAATTCTCGAAGCCAGTATAGGTTGGTTCCAGTAAGCTTCGGGTGTTATGTTATGTGGCACTCTTGCTCTAATGGAAAAAAAAAAATTTGTCAGGATCATATCCAAATCTCAGAGGCGCAACAAATCTACGCTCCGGCCACTCGGTCATCACTGCCTCCACTCCCCTGGCTCGCCGGGGCTCTCGCTGGAGAAGACATTGGTCAATCGCGTCGCACCTTCTCTTTCAGTTTTACGCAAGCGCATAGTCACGCTCTTACCTTACCTGGGTCTGAGCCGTGTTGCCCTAAAATAAGGACAAAGTCAGGTGGCCCTTACCTATCCCTCTAAAGCTATCCGTAGAGGTTGCTCCCGTTGATTTTAGTTATTGGCAGGCATACCTGACCTAGGCAACTTAACCCAAATGTCGATCCTGCACCTGGGCACTGATAGGCACTTACATAGATTGTTAATACAATTCCGCTTCAGTCTTCAACAGTTTTATCCGTCCATCTATCTTCTACCTAGCCTATAGCGCCTTCAAGTGCATTCCACCAGAGTGGAGGACGTTTCGATTAGACATTGATATCGTCGTAGGCATCATGCCAACATGCCTCCATTACCGACCAAAAAGCGCATCATCATTTGTTGCGATGGAACGTGGCAGAATTCGTAAGCCTTCCAAGAGAATGGTGCAACATGAATACTTACTTACACCTCTAGTGACAACGGGCATGCTAAATCGAGCAATAAAACCGAACCTATCCTACAGATTCCTTCCAACGTGACCCGTATCTCCAGATGCTTCAAACGGACTTGCTCCGATGGAGTAGTAAGTACTTGTCCGGTTTGCTTTCTTGTTTGGTAGCCTCGAGCGTATGGTGACTGCTTGACGAGCTGGAACAATGGTTTCTAAGATTCCAGAATCTACGTATCTAGATCATGTCCAAAATGACAGTAACTGATCACCAGTATTGCAGTTCCAGATTATATACTACCAATCCGGTGTGGGCTCAAGATCGGGAGGCCTCGACAGAATCTTCGGCGGCGCTTTCGGTATCGGCATATCAGAGGTTAGCACAGTTCGGAAGTCCCTGATGCAAGGAGGCTACTCACATGTGGTAGAATATCCGCGAAGCCTACGCGTTCCTTTGTGCGAATTATGTCAACGGAGATGACATCGTTCTTCTTGGTTTTAGTCGAGGAGCCTTTACGGCAAGATCAATCGGGGGGATGATTTCGGACCTTGGACTGCTAACCAGAGAAGGCATGGAATATTTCTACCCCATCTTCAAGGATATGCAGAACTGGTCCAACAATCAATATGACGATCCGTTCCCAACGATGCCCTTTACGAATAAACCAAAGGGCGAGAATGCGGCTGCCACTTACCGTGAGCGGCTCATTGAGGTGAGGGCGCCAGCATGCGAAGCAGCCATTAGTATTCTGTATTCTGACCCCAGTATGCACATTAGAAAGAGTACACGCGAGTTCGAGGCAACAATGGACAAGGCGACTTGATTCGAGTATTGGCGATTGGTATGACTAATTCCATATTACATGACGCCCAGGTGTCGCTAATGCTGGAGAAGGTGTATAGGATACTGTTGGGTCTCTGGGTATACCGGATGTACAAATTCTATCGAGGCTGGGCATCAAGCGGTGTACACATGAATACGTGCCCATCTAGCTTCGGTGCACTAGACATTCAAACTGACCATGCCCACGTACCAGTTTTACAACACACATCTCTCGAACAAGATCCAGCACGGTTTTCACGCCCTTGCCTTGGACGAGATGAGAAGTCCGTTCACTCCAACTCTCTGGGAGCGGCGACCGCAGGAACAGAGCACATCCGATCTTCGACAAGTCTGGTTCCCCGGAAACCATGGCAATATTGGGGGTGGATGGCCAGATCAGGGTGTCGCTGATACCACGCTTGCCTGTACGTATTGTCCGTCCTTCTAATCTATGCAGCATACTTGTTAGGTAACGGATTAACGGGTAAGCAGGGATGATGGACCAGCTCTCGGCAATCGGTTGCGAGTTCCAGCCCGAAGCCCTCGACAGAGCTTTTGAGGACACCGTAAGGTATTACACAAATCGTGATCTGGAGAATGCCGTAGTGAAACGGAAAAGGACCCTCGGTGCACGACACCCAAACCAGAAGCTGTCTGAATGGGCTGCGAAGCCAATTTATGAGCCGAATAAGCCGGTTCGCCCGTGGGCATTACATACCATCCGATCCGCGACCGGCCCTTTCTACAACTTGGTGAGGGGCGTTTCGCGCGCACCGGGGATGTACAAGAAGATCAATCCCAAAAATGGCCGTCCCTTGCCTGAATTTTTGGAAGACACAAACGAACGAGTTCATTCGAGCGTCAGGGTTCGCCTGGCTTGTGAAGGTTTGGGCCTCAACGACTCAAAGCTCTGGGAATGCCGGTCTCTGCTCAAAGTAGGTGTCTTTCAGCAGAGTTCATTTCTCTTGTGTTGTTTTCAAGAATAGACAAGGTTCCCTCCTCGAGTTACATTTGTTTCTGGGGCGCGTTCTGCATCCCCGAAACGCCTTACTCTTGCTCAAAATAGAAATAGCTAACTCCAAATATTACAGTACTGGCGACCTCGGCGGCTTCCTCAGCAGCCCTCCGAACCCATTCCGCGGACGTCAGGAAGGGGACCGTCAAGTCTCAAAGGCCAGGCGGGCACGAGGGTTCGCCTGCTAGAACAGCTAGACAGCACGGCGAATGCAGCAGCTGGCTCGGAAGAGAACGTGGAGATGTTAAACCAGGGCCCTTTGGAAAGATGGATGTGGGAATATATCGGGCCAGAAAGCAGGGCACCAGCTATCAAAATGATGGCGGAGGAGAACTTGGGGCCGTTCGAACAACGGCTATTGGAGTTGGCGGCCGGCCAAGTGAATGTCTGCGAATATGCGGAAGAGCAGGACGTTAGGGATTTCAAAGCGTTCCATCTTCAGAGCTTCAGGAAGATGATGAAGCGGATGCACAAAAAGTGGCATTCCGAGCAAAAGGCGGGAAAACCGGCTCCCGAAAACAATGGTGCAGAGGCGGAGGAAGGACGGTAGAAAAGGGTGAACTGATTCGCTGCATGGATTAGACTAGAATTCTTAGATGATATCACTTTCTTCATGCTATCTTTGATGCCTTATGCTGCGATATGATGCATATGTGATATTTATTTCTCCAGAGCCTAAAGATTTGTAGGTCGTAGTGTGTGGGTGTGGATTACTTAGGCAGCAATTGATTCATTCGCGCAATCTGCATCGGGCTTTTTACCTGTTTCTAGTCTCTTTCAACATCCAAAATACACATACTTGAAACGCCAATCGACGAGATAGGCGCGCTCGTAACGCGACAGCGAAGATGCTGTCAATTTTACGCAAGGCGAGGTTGAAGGATAAAGAGATGCGGATCCTCATGCTGTAAGGCTGATTCGACTTGGAACTTCTATCCCATTGCCGAGCACTTGGATGCAGTGATGCGACTGAGCCGGCTAACGAGATTGTCGGTAGGGGGCTCGACAATGCGGGGAAGACGACGATTGTCAAGAAAATCATGAACGAGGACGTCAACACCGTCAGTCCGACGCTTGGGTTCATCATCAAGACGATTGATTACGACGGGTGCGTGATCCTAATCTCTGCACCGTTGTTCTACCTACCTCTGTGCCCCATTTACCCCTGCCTGCCTGCCTGCCTACCTGCCTCCCTCTTCTCCCATCGACAAATAGTGCTTGGAGAGAAAAAAGGCTGACGACGAGGATTTATCAGGTACAAGTTGAATATCTGTGAGTGCGCCACTCATCGCTGGTAGCTATGTCTACGATCGGATGCGACGCGATCAACAAACAAGCTATGTAGGTAACCTAGACTAACCACCCCGACGATGGCAGGGGACGTGGGCGGCCAGAAGACGCTGCGCTCGTACTGGCGCAACTACTTCGAGAAGACGGACGCGCTGATCTGGGTCGTCGACGCGACGGACAGGCTGCGCGTCGACGACTGTCGGGAGGAGCTGCACGGGCTGCTGCAGGAGGAGGTAGGTTCTATTCATTCATACGACACGTGTTCTTCGTCTACTGGGGGTCTTTTTATTACCTTTTTCTCCTTTTTTTCTTTTTTTTCTTTTTTTTTCTAATTAAGTTGGTCGAAATCGATCCGTCGCTAACTGGCAATCGGCGTGGTACGAAGCGACTCTCGGGCGCGAGTCTCCTCATCTTCGCCAACAAGACCGATGTTCAGGGGTGCATGAGCGAGGCGGAGATCCTGCGGGGTCTTCAGCTCGGGGCCATTCGCTCGCACAGGTGGCACGTCCTGCGATGCAGCGCCATGACGGGCGAGAATCTGAAGGAGGGACTTGCGTGGGTCGTGGAAGACGCGAAGGCGAGGTTGTTCTTGTATTAATGAATTAAGTAGCTAATATACGTGAGTATGAGGAGGAACGTATGTACTTGTAGATTAACCTACATTCTACCTACTGTACAATACTCACATCAATGGCATTTTGGGACCCATTGAGTTTATCTCGCCTGGGTACTTAGAGAGTGCAGGCAAGCCCATCACTGAGTATAATGCACCTAAAATAGGTAATATACGACTTATATGCCGGTGATGTAAAAGTCGATTTCTAGTCGATGTTGTACTTGTGGACTCTGCAGGTAATTACGGGAGCATCGTTGATCGCCAGAACGGGAAGCCAATTGATTAGTCAATTAGGTACAGGTACCTCATAGTGAGTGATCCCGCCGATTGAATACAGCACCTTAGTGTGAGATATGATATCCACATCTCCACTATCCGGTAGGGCTAGCTAAGGGAAGGCGAAGGCGGCATTGGCTCAGACTAGGTAGGAGTTGCGGGGGTGTTGTTCAGTTCTGGCAGGCGAAGAAGCACGCAAAAAAACCCACCATTCACTAACTTACTTACCCACCACCTGGGCAGGGCAGTCAGTTACCTCATCAACAACAGACCTGTAGACTTGTGTTGTCTTCCCCATCTGCTCGCTTAATCGCTACAACCCAACTCTCCCAGGTAATTCGTGAGCCATACGCACTTTATACTTCGAGGCTACCTCACGGAAGGTACCGAACTAGACACTTAGTTAAACTCTTTAACTCAAGCGTCGCATTGCGTTGCCCTGTCATGCTCTGCCACCACAACCAACTGTGTTAGGTAAACAATACAAATACACCGCCCTTCCTCTTCGCCGCCGCCGCCGCCGCCGCCCGTTCCCGATGTCCGAAGACGTTTCGCGCTTTCTTTCCCAGGTTAAGGAGCTGGGAGAACGCCGAATCGAGGAGGATGAGGCTCGGTCGAGAGAGTTGGAGGAGAAGATATTACAAGACCGAAAGGAACGGCAAGCTCGTCGTCGTGGTAAGATGCTCTCTCTGTCTCTTTTCTGACCCTCTCTCTCTCCCTCTCTCTCTCTCTTTCTCTCTTTTTCATCGGGTCATTTTATGCTTCGAGTCTTACCTAGTCTGGGCGATCTGTCGAGCCATTGGTATTCACTACCTATATTGAGACTCTCCATTATCTCTGACTGTGTGGTGCGGTGTTGCGTCTCATGAGCTCCATCCGATCCAGCTTACTCCAGTACAGAAAGTCTATTAAAGCCTCCGCCCGCGCATGTCTTGTTGTTCTCGCTGTGGTTATACGCGCCCAGCTGCTGCTGCTACTATAGAGTTCTCTTGTGTTTAGACTTAAAAGGCTAACGTAAAGTTTCTTTTCGTCCACAGAACGCGCCAGATCCATATCGCCTCAAAAGTCGTCGCCTGCCAACACACCGTCACCGTCTCAACACAACCATAACCACCCCACAGAACGTCTAGATCTCGTCGCGTCTCCTATCCTCTACCCTCCCTCTAGTCCCCAACCACAACCTGTGCCCAAGGCGGAGGAGGACAAGATGGCTGCCGTTGCACCAATCTCGAATTCGCCATCCAAGGAGAACGAATCCCCTCTAGATGCTGAAACCAAACCAAGCAACCCACCATCCCCTACGCGAAGCGCAACAACCGCCAGGGGTCTATCCTGGCAGAGACGGCCTAATTCACAACCCTCGGAGCGACCACGAAGCCGGCCTCTCTCCGTGGTTGCGGCCGAGAATGCAACTCGTTCCTCCACTTCTGCCTCTGACCAAAACCTAGCCACTGATAGCCTTTCGAGAGACCAGATAGCTTCTGCCTTGTCATCCAAAGACCCGTCTTGGTTCCGTCAAACCGCAGATAGAGGTAACAGCTCCGCCGCCTACAGACGAAACCAGGTCGAAGATACACAAACCGTGGACCTGTCTACCGCCCAAGCTAGGCTCCCCGGCATGGCGCGCAGCACATCGGACGAGCCTTTCGAAAACGGAGGTACTCCTCTCCAAGAGTCCCCGGCGCTACGTAGCACAGTTACTTTACCCACCAATTTGTCTGATGCCCCAAGACTAGACCCCCCGCAGAATACTATACAGCCAGATATCGATTCCACCCAGGAAACGCGAGGTCCGTTCGCTCCTCCTCTCGGCCGAACATCACCCACGAGGGGGGAAAGACCCGTTTCGCCAACGAAAGGAATGGGAGGGTTTGTACAAAGTGCTATGATGAAGCGATCCGAGAGTGTCAGCAAGAGGTGGAATGTGCAATCACCAGGTCTACAGCGGGCGGACACTGTCGCTCCAAACCGCAGCAGCTATGATCCGGCAAATCGAACGAGCGCTACCTCCAAGGTTCGACCAGCAAGCGTCTTGCGTGATACACCCACGGGAGCGGCAAGACCTCGCTCAAGTGAGGGCAAAGAAGAGGATCAGCCCACACTAAGAACCAGTGCTTCGCTCAAATCGGATACCCCACCTTCTCCAGAGCTCCAGGGTCAGGAGTCAGTTAAAGTTACACCTCCTGTTAGCCCCTCCAAAACCATGGATCCTCGAAGATGGAGCCCTCAAAAGTCTAGCTGGCTGGAATCTGCACTGAACAAGCCTGAATCGCCCAAACCGAAATCCACTCAGCATCCGCCTAGCCAGCCTGCGTGGATGGCAGAGCTTCAGAAGGCAAAGGCACAGAAGGCTAGTAATTACGGTACAGAAAGCAGTAAGGCACCAGTCGTCTCACACAAGCACCAAGTCAGCATTGGTGGTCTTCTGAGGTCAACCGCTCCTGGCACGGCCACTACGCCAGTGGGACCTGGAGGCCTGCATAGCCCATCTCACTCTACTAGCAGCATCAATGCCCCTGTGCTTAATTCGAAGACTGGTGAATCCCAGCTGCCGATAGAACCGAGCCTAGTAAAGTCCAGATCTGAGTCGACTGGGGAGACCAAGCAGGCGGCGCTGCCCATCGGCAACAAAGTAAAGCCGGCAACTCCTCCGAAAAAGGATTTTCGGGCAAACTTGAAACCCAGAATGCCACCAGTCGCTCCATCTACTGGCTCGCAGGACATTGAATTCAAGAGCGTGTTCGGCACTCTTCGGAAAGCTACAACACAGAATTTTGTTGCCCCTGATGAGCTAAAGGATAACATCACGAGAGGAAAGGCTGCATTAGCTATGACGGGTGGCCCGCAAAAGTCGGAGCGGGTAGATGAGTTCAAAGAAGCAATTTTGGCAAAGAAGAAAGAGTTCCAGACAGCAAACCCGGAAGGACGCACTTTCCCACGGCATAATAGCGTGTCGAGTGAAAATCTAATACCCGAAGGTCTCCTGAAACGGGCTGAGATCAGCCGTACTAATACCGTAAAGCGAGACTCGGTGCCTTCCGATGTGCGAGGACCGGAGTTACGAAGACCGAGCGTTGTGTCTCTGCGAGGTACCGCACCAGGGAGCTTTGCAGGGAAATTCGAGCGTTTCAGTACTTTAGAGAAAGGTGGCGCCGCTACGGGGGCACCAAGCTCAAAACTGGAAGCGCAAGGCGCATCGACAGAGCCGTCAAAAATACGGAAACTTTCCGTCCCCACACCAACCAGCAGTTCGGCCGGCCAAGCTAATGGGACCAATGGCCCGGCTCGTCTTCCTGGAAAGATTGGGGTTGGTGCATTGGCGAACAGATTCAATCCTGCTCTTGCCAGTCTTCTCTCTAAAGGGCCCCCTCCTATAGCTGGTAACTCTGGAGCCAGTTTGGGGGGTGCAAAACTCGGCGATTCTGAAGCTGAGACCAACGACAAAGAAGGCGGATCTGGTCCCAAGTTGACGCATATGACCAAGAATCGAGCGCGCGGTCCTAAGAGGAAAGCGCCGACCACGTTGTCTGCACCACCCAAGGCCGTTACAGAACCTCAATCTACTACAACTGCACGACCATGGATGGAGAGCTCATCTAAGCAACAGGATACTGCCGCCCTCCCGTCTCAACCACCACGACTAACAAGTCCTATCCACTCTTTACAGAATCAACATGCGGCACCTGTACAACCACGGCCGAAGCCAATCACTTTGGCCAGCGCGTCAAAGCTTGTCGCTGGATCTACGGCCTTGGGGGAAACTGCCATCGAACGGCCAACGCTGGAAAGCAAGATTCAAGGACAGGCCGTCGCATTTACACCGCAGGGACAGCAATCTGTACCAGCCTCTCCTCAGCCTCCATCGCCGGGAAAGCTTAATATGAATAGGATGTCGCGTTTTATAGATGCTGTACCAACTGCAGATAAAGAAAGCGAGCCTGAACAACGCAAATCGATCGAAGCACCCCTTAAAACGAGGAGTCTCCCTAACAAAATCTTGGACCAAGATACGCAGCAGAAACCACAGCCGCGTTCACCATCATTGAATAAGGCCAAGGTCCCTCTACCTGCTCCTTTATCCTTGCCTCCGAAACGACAATCTTCAACCACTGAAGCTGGGGCCACCAACACCGAACCCGAAAGAAAAGTGTTCGCTCCGTCAGGTCCGAGGCCGTTACCTAAACCGCCGGCTATTACGGCAAGCCGATCTGCAGACTCACCGGCAAGACCCCTGCCAAAAGGGCCCGAGATGAACTTCCAACGTATACCATCACCAGAGCTCACATCGCAGACTATCACCGCACCGCCCACGCGATCTCCTACCAAACAATCACTTGAAACCTCAGTTCTGTTACAGGATTTCTTTGGCCCAGACCGCCCTCAGAGAAATTATCATGCAGACGCTGCTGAGTTATTAATGCAACGATCAACCCTGGCACCACTGAAAATTCGGACATTGAGTGCTCAGCTATTCCAGTTCTCAGCTGATGGCAAGAAGCAACCCGTTCCCGCGCATTATGAGCGCACATTGTTCGAACACGAAATGTATCTCTGTATCCATTCCTTCAATGACGAAGGAGGCAGAAAGACGCTTGAGGTCTATTTCTGGGCCGGAGACGAAGTGCCTAAGCCGGTTGTTCAAGACGCATCAGTTTTCGTAGCCCGTGAGGCACGTTCTTTTGGTGGCAAACTGATCAACCTTAAGCAAGGCAAAGAAACTCCCGAGTTTCTTCAAGCTCTTGGCGGCATCGTGGTAACTCAGCGCGGCTCGGGTATTAAATATGACTCGCTTGCGCCTCATGTGCTATGCGGGCGCCGATATCACGGACATGTTGTTTTTGACGAAGTTGACTTCACATCATCAGCACTATGTTCGGGATTCCCCTACCTCATTACTCAGGGTGGTAGATGCTACTTATGGAAAGGCAAAGGTAGCAGTGTAGACGAGCTCAGTTGTGCACGTCTTATAGGAATGGACTATACACTCTCTGGTGAGCTGGAAGAAGTTGAGGAGGGCCTGGAGCCCGCAAACTTCTGGGACCTTTTCAATGGTGCCAACAGATTTGGTTCCGCAGACCACTGGCGACTCAAGCCCACATATGACAAATACTGCAGCCGGCTATTCCTGTCGGATGCGGCCTCTAAGCAGCAGGTAAGTTATTCGCATCATATGGTCTGTAATGCACCGCTAACGCACTGTGATCTCCCAGGTTATAGAGGTGTCTACATTTACTCAGGCTGACTTGCTGCCGACCAAGATCTATGTCATTGATGCTTTCTTCGAATTGTACGTTGTTGTGGGATCGCGCGCACAAGAGCAGTACGCATCGTTCCACAACGCGCTTGATTTCGCGCAAGAGTACGCAATTTTAGCAGCGAGCGTGGAAGACAGGCCCTTTGTACCCGTCTCGACCGTTGTGCTTGAAGGCGTTCCCCGAGATATGAAGAGCGTTTTCCGCAAATGGCAAGACGCTCTGAGCCCCACGGTCACAAATATGAACACCGGCTTGAAGAGAGGTCGTAGCCTCAAAATCGTGTCTCTAACCCAGGCACTACAGGCCCTAAGCGACTAGAGTTCGTCTTCCGGGTTCTGGGTATAGTCAAGCCTCGGCCAACGTGGGCTGCGGACAAGAGACCGTCGAGGAGGAGAGGCCCAGGGGCTTATGCAAGCAGTTGAAGGCAACTGTGCTGCTGAGCTTCAGCCCTTCAATGAGTGCACCATTGTCTTTCTTGTGATGTTTGGGGCATATGGCGGGGTTCAGGCCGTGTATTTGGTGTTTGTTGGGGGGGAAGTGAGAATTGCATCATCATCATTGTGGCGGCGTATATAACTCGGCTACGGCCAAAAGGCACAGCCAGGGGCGGGATCCCATGCGACTTGGTCGGATGTACGTAATGTACGAGCTGCTTATGGCATGTTACGCTTTCTGAAATGTGTCGATTGATTCGTAACTAGACTGGGCAGATGACTCGGACCGGGGGGGTGACGAAGAAATAGAACGATGTTGCCTCTGGCTGACGATATTATAATACTCTTGCCAGCCGCTTGTGTGTTCATTCAAATTCAGTTGAGATACGAGTCCTACCTGCGCGTTTCATGATGGTTTGCGGAATACACTCGCGGGGTACATTAGATTATTTTATATACATGTGAGCTGAAAACGATGTTTCCTCCATTCCCCCCCCCTTTTTTTTTTAATTGCACATTAACTCATTGTATCCTCTCTGGAAGAAACTTCAATCCATGTCCGGGCTTAATCCAAGCCGCCGCCCCACGGCCCTGTCCGGATAACACTGCCACAGGTTGTATGACATAAATCATTTTAGATTAGACAGGATTAGGATGTGAATTTTGAGCATTGATCATCCCTTCGCTCAAGGGGGGTGGTGATTGAAATCAAGTCGCGATCCGCCTGCTCTCTCGATCGATCGTTTCTCGCCATCTCAATATCCCTAACTCTCGCGATAAAGACAAAGAAGAGGAGCGTGAGGCAGGCGCTAAAGAGTGGAGGAGGGGCGGGATGGTGGAGATAGATAGAAAGAAAGACGCCGTATAGTGTGGTCTGTCTCCCCGAGACGTTCTCTTAATCGTGTGCGGGATGTGTGTGATCACCGCAAAGACCCGGCTGGGGTCCCCGTCATGACCCTATCTATCTATCTAGCTAGCTGGCTCTCTCCCGCCCGCTCGGCCGAGTTATAACTAACACAACTAATAGATAGGCCTTTGATTTTTCGCGCCTACATCAATAATTACCGCACCGCGAGACCGGACGACGGGTCTAGAGCAGCACGGCAACGCCCGCCACGCCGAAGAGGAGAGCCGCGACGGGCGACGCCCGCGGCGCGAGGCCCGTCGGGACCTCCGTCGGCCCGGTGGTGCTCGCGGGGCCGGAGACGGTCGTGGGGCTAACGACGGTGACGGGGGGCCCCGACCCGCTGACGACGGTGGTGCCGCTGTACGTGATCCACACGGTGGGCCGGGTCGTGACGGTCTCGCCGGCGCCGGCACCGCCCGGCGAGGTGACGGTGACGTCGACCTCGGTGGTGTGGGTGACGGGGACGGTCTCGGTGACGGTGAACTCGCTCGTCAGGTACGTCGTCACGGTGCCGGTCTCTGTGACGCAGACGGTGCTGCCCTCGGAGACGGTCGTGTACGTCGTCTCGGGACACGTCACCGTCTCGTAGACGGAGGTCTCGACGTGCTCCGTCACCGTGTACGAGACGAACTCGGTCTGCGTGGCCGTCACGGGCACCGTGGTGACGATCGTGGACGTGGACGTCCACGTCACGGTCACGGGGGTGCCGCTGATGGTCGTGGTCTCGGTGATCGGGCAGAGCGAGGTCTTCGTGGTGTAGATCACCTCCCCTGATGTCTCGGTCACGGGGGGCGCCGTCTCGGTCGCGTAGATGGTTGTCTCTACGTATGTTACCTCGACGAAGGTCGTGGTGTAGATGTTGGTTTGCGTCGACCCGCCTACTGTGATTGTTTCCTAGAGTGTTTTCGGGTTAGTAGTGGTTTTTAGTTTTATATCCTGGGTATATACGATACTATTTTATACCATACTATTGAGAACAAAAGGGGTGTGAAAACATAATACTTACTGTGACAGGGCAACTTGTTGTATAAGTAATCTCGACCTGAGTAGTAGTGCCAACCGTCGTGTCGGGTATTGTGACTGTGACCTCGCCTCCGCATGAACCCCCCGGGCATTCCGTCACGACGATGGTCGAGGTAGTCAGGATGGTTTCAACGTATGTCCTAGAAATTATCAGTCCAATTCTCTCATCGATAGAACTGGTAAGGGGCTTACGATCCCCCAGTGGTTACGGTATTAAAAACCGGGCAGGTGGTCACAGTCGTATAGGTTGTTAGGTAATCCGTGGTAGTATCATCCGGAGGAGGCGGAGGCGGGTAGCCGTAAGTCGGGGTGAACTCCGGCGGAGATGGGTAGCCGCCATGGCCATGCTTTCCGGCAATGGCCAAGGTAGCCAGCCCAATAAGGGTGAAGTAGGTCTTCATGATCTCGAAAGGTTAACCGGATAGCGAAGGTGAGAGAAGAGAAGTATCAGGAGATGACTTTCTCAAGTAACCTTAACGAACGAGTTACTTGACTAGTGGCGAACTACAGCAAAACTCGCGATCATGAACATGAGAGCTGAGAGGAGCGGGAATCTGGAAGTGCGGAGGGCTAGGCTTATAATCACATTCACGCCCAACGCCGATCGTACGACAGAACCACGACGAGGACGGTGGGCTCCATGGCATGCGTTGGTAGACTAGCAACCAAGTTCTCCCCCATCATTGCATCCTTATGTCATTGTATTCTCAGCCCAGAGCGTAGTAACAGGGCTAGCCTCTCAGACCTCCCCTACTCGACGAAAGAGAAGCACGGAAGCGGGGAGTCAGCAGGCGTGATACGAAGCTAGGTAAACAAAGTCCGGGATATCATGGATCGTACAGAGTTGGAACGAGACCAATAGCCACGCTGTTATGGGCAGCTATGTCAATTGTGTGTCTCGGTGGGCAGAATTCATCACGCCCCTTCCACGAGCGCTGACATAGTATGTTGTAGGATGGCATATGCAGCAGTTCGGCATAGCTGATGATGATGATAATAATGAGCCTCCTCGAGGGGGACAATTAGGCGTAGGACTCTAGCCAGCGCGCAATTCAAGACGGTTCACGATCGGGAATTTCCGCATGCGAAAGAAAAAGAGGCGCTTCAGGGATCATCCACGTTGCTCGAGTGGCAGAATGCTGGGATGATGTCAAGGTCGAGAGGAGATCTCGAATATAATACGATACACGCGACCGTGCTATTCTCGCCATGCATGTCTAGCCCAGATATATGCTGCTGATGTCAGGCCACCTCACATAGGATGCCGTAGTGTGCTGTAGTATGCCGTATTGAGTTGCATAACGACCAAGATGCGAAAGCTTCACAAGCACGGCTCGACGCAATGCTGTGCAACCAACCATGAAAAAAATATAGGAGGCGACGAAAGGATAAGATCATGGCAACCTCACTGTTGGTATTATAGTTAGGGTGAGTACTTCGTATTTCCCCCGGCCATGATGCGGCTTAAGTGTGTTAGCATACCAAGCCTCGGGAGATATTTCACAACACCACTCATGTCTCCTAGACCACGCTACGTTTAACTCCCAAGACTACATTAGTTTCTGATTTATCTAGCCCACATAGTGCCGTTTTGGCTCGATAAACATCGGAGATCTACGGCTGCACGGCAGTTACCTGAGCCTGCAGTGGACACCGAGGCCGACTTGGCCTGCCTGTGGCCCTGTGGGATGTCGGACGGGACTTGGTAGCCGGCATGGCCAGGCTGACGGCACTGCATCGCCTGCACGCTAGCATACCGCTATTGTTACAGATATTATAGTAGACTGACGACGATCTGTGTTACCCAGTAGTCAGGACAACTACCTAGGCAGAGTTAGCGTGAGATGACGGCAATCGCCTCTGGTATATACGGGACGATGTTAGTCGAGCTTAAATAAACTTGGTTTTGCCACTATAGCTGCTGGGTCTATGACATAATTACCAAATTCACCAACTCTTATTCACCTTCGTATTCAGTATTCAGTTATCATGAGTTCTAATACTCACATCATGTCGGCATCGCGCCGGTCCTGTTTCCTGTTCTACAACCTAGAGTCCTATCTTATACAAACACCACACATACGCACACACAAGTGAACTACCCAATAAGACAATGGCTTAGCTGACACGGCCTGAATATGCAATATCGAGGCCCGACTTGGCTCTGGATGTACTGTGTGGCACTGTAGCAAGTTGTCGGGCTACAGATTCGTCGTCATGGGGCTTTGATGGGCCAAGGTCGGTGCGCACAGCATTGCCGATGAAGAAGCTTTTCTAGTGCTATAATCATTGCGGGGTCATGTGCTACGCTCGAGGTCCCGGATCGCTTTGCTTTCTCGGCAGCAGCCGATAGCACATTAACTTAGGTAAGCAGCTATCGGACGAGTAAAGAAAGATCCTCCCGTCTTATGTAAGTACTTCCGTAGGCATTCAAGGCGGTTTCATAGCCAACGAACCGCGCGAGCATGTAACATGACAGCCCGATTTTGCATATGCCTGAAGCATGACGTGAGATGCTATATAGAACAAGGCAATGCATTTCCCGGTTTATATAATACTAGTCAACAACTTACAAGTGGTGTGGCGGACAGATTAGAGGTGTCGGGATTACGCCCGACATAACATTGAAGCTCTCTACACGGTCAGATGTATAACCCCTCCCCTTTCCCTTCCATTTTCTCATCCGTCTCACGCAGGAAAAGAGCTGAAGCATAACAACTACGATGAGCAAGCCACTCAAGCGTTATAAATCTACTTCTCTTTCAATGGGATGCTAGATAACTGGTACGATTATTGCGTATCTTGGGTTGATAAACTGAATAGTGATTTTACAACGCACAACTGTACCGTCATTACATGATCCATGTAAGTTATTATATTGTGCCATGTTAAGCTTGCCTAATGTACGAGGTAGACCGGCGAGGTCAAATTCGGACGCTAACAATTGACAAACATCGTCTTTGGTTAAGGCGGCCGCATGCCCCTGCTTTAAGTCGATCAAGCTAGCGCTTACGGCATTTATCGTCGTAATAATACTAGACTGCTGCTGGTGCAGTTGTGCCAAGTTAATCGCATCGGTATGTAACCGTAAAGAAGCCATCGTATCATTTGCGACCTTCGTAATAGCGTCCTGCGTCTGGACTTGGAAGGATTTGAACTGCTCTTCTAAATCGGTTTTGGTCAGATCTAACCAGCTTCGGGAGTTTTGCCCGACTTTTCGAGCCTGTTCATGTCGTACTTCCGCTTCGCCGGAATATGCCTTTTCCCAGCGAAGGGATCGACCCGGTCATAGTTCAAGGCTACTGACCGGCGACTGCTCCCCTGAGATGGAACCGGAACGGGAGTACTATTATGGCTTGGCACCGGAGGTAGGAGCGGACTTGTTCGAGCCGCGGGACCGTCAGACTCGGCCGGCGGCGACGCTTCGGATACGCCGTGGATCGCTTGGTGATCCTCGCGTGCAAGGTCGTTAAACAGCGCATCCAGTCCGCGCTCGATAGCGTGTTCCCTCTCGCTAGCTTCACTTATATTATTCTCGGCGGCGACAGACAGTGGACTCAGCTGCGTAGCCTCCTCTGAGGCGCTATTCTCGGCAGAGCCATACCGCCTTTGGTAGATCTGCCATTGCTTGTCCGTGAGTATACGTCGCACGTCTGCGCGGGGGTGTAGGAGACATCGCTATTGCCATCGAGTAAGTCCAGGCATACTCGAGGTCTCGCCGTGATAAAGCGCATCGCGGAACGCTCCGGCGCCAGAGTCGGAGTCTCCGTCCCCAGTATCCTCTGCGTCCAAGAGAGCTGCCTTGGAACGACGTCGATCGAAAATAATGACAAGGTTCGCGTATCGGACCAAGTCTGGGTCCTTGGTAACCTCGTAAAAATAGGCCGTCTGCTGGTCACAGAGACTCCCGAACCGCGCCGCAGCAGATTGAAAGCGACCATCGCCGCCGATAAGCTTATGCAGCCAGTTCGTTACCGCCTTCCACGCAACGTATTCGGAATTCTTGCTAAGGGCTTGGACAGCGGCTAGCGGAAGGCTGTCTCGCTCGGGGTTACCGTCTTCTAGATCTAGCAATAGGTATACCGTAGGATCCGTCGATTTATTCGGCGACTGCGTAAGTTGGTAAGAGACGCGCAAACCATGGAAGAAGAGCGACTGGATGACGGTCTGTTCCTCGCGATTCTTCGCATTACTTATTTGCCCACACCATGACGGAAACCAACTCATCTGCAGTTTATTGCCGTCGCTACTCATTAGCTTGTCCCGGAGCCAAGTCCTTCAATTGCGGTAGGCCGACCTCGGCGGAAGACCACAGCTGCTCCCGGAGCTGGGTATCGCTAGCGCTGGGGACTTCGGGAAGATCTGACACGTTGACTTCTTCGGTTATCTCTAGGATCGTGGTCTCCTGCGTCCAGCTAGGCAGGTAGGGCCGCATGTCCCTCCTTGCCGCCACTAACTCTGTGCCAAACAGCTTGTTGTATTCGGCCAGAAATGCCACTTCGGATTCGCGCGGCTCGGATCGCGTAAAGATCATGTCGATACCGTACGCCTGGATTCCGGCCCAGAATCCCTCGCCCGAAACCTCCAACGTGTTCACGTCGTCCATTATCCACCCAGTTCCTAGCCTTCTGATACGCTCCATATACCTGTGATCGGGATAATCCATGATCATCAGAGTAAGGACTCCGGCGGGCGACAAAAGCCCAGGGATCTTCCGGAAGGCTTTTTGTATGTTTGGCCTTCTACTCGGTAGTGGGCTGCCTTCAATGCCTCTTGCCAGGTGCTTCCCTGGCCCATGAACTTCTCGATCTCCTAAAGCCAGGCGTTGGCATCCTTCGTCGCCTTATGCCGAGATGGGTATGGTTCGTTGATGTGGCATAGTAGGTGGTCCATCACATCGCCGCCGCGGATGTGGCCATATCGGCCCGTGAGGCCTCGGGGTAAGGTAGTCGCGTAATAAAACGTAGGTTCTAGCTAGCATCTTCGCTTGGGTGTCGTACGCTTGTTGAGCGTCGTCGTTCCCGTCCGCCTTCGACTTCTCGTGGATAGCCCAAGCTAGGCGAAAGAACTAGTCATGTTTTTTCTTCTCCGCCCTTATCGCGGCATCGTTAATCGACTTAGAAAAGGCCGGCACTCGAGCTAGAGGTAGTCAATTCGGCGACTCGGTGACTTTCGACCGCGAACGCGTAGATTCCGGCATTGCGTGTCGCGAGGTCCGGCGCGGCGTTTCGGGGGTAGACATCGTAGAAAGGGGAGACAGAAGACGGCTTATGTGGAAGAAGTAACTAAGGGTGTGGAAGATACTGGCAAAAAAAAAAAGAATCCACTATCTGTTATATTTGTCTGTGAGTACACAAGAGGTGCACCCAAAGAATGCAAGTACCCAACATTACCGATTGAGATATCTATGTTTTACATACGTCGCAATAAAGGATCATCTACTTCGTATAAAGTTCATTACGTCGGAGAAAGTTAAAGTTATGCGAGGGATGCGCTAGCAGGGGCTTTACACGTGTAGTTTAGAACGCTAGTCCTAGCGACTTGAGCATATTAAGTTAGAAGGTACAGTAGTCCATGCAGATCATCGGCAGCGCCAAACTTTAGTTGTGCGCAGAGTGCTGGGAATTGATTTGAATTCAACCATTTACTCGCGCGCAATAACCATACCTCTTGTCTCATCGCGCCAAAGTAGACAGTTGATAGCAACAATACATTAACGAATTTGAACAAACAGGAGGGACAAGGTCATAGATCAGGCGTGCGCTTTGGCGCTGGCGCTTAGCAGACCTCTCAATCACTGTAACCTTGCCGTCGAAATAAGTTCATGTGGTTCTCTTGAGTATACCGAGAACTTGTGGTACTGGGCCTGCCGCCGCTATCCGTTGGCGCTTTACAGCATACGCCATCCATTTTCCCATATCCTTAAAATCTACGCAGACGAAGGTATCATGTATATCTTCTGGCACCGCCTCGCGCAGGTAGGGAGGGACGAATAATTGCAACGGCAATTTGAGTATCCCGGTTAGATCTTTTCCCTCTTGCCAAAAAGTCTGATCACTGACTTGCTTCTCGATCATGTTACCATCCTTATCCAGAGTAGCGGTCCACAACGAAACCGAGGCCGCGTACTCAAAGTTAGGATCATTGCCCTGGTTGTCGTGAGAGAACTTGAAACATAGCACGGCGCCAATCGCACCTGGCCATTTCTCAAAATATTGGTGGGTAGACTTCTGGAGTTCGGCCTCTGTCTCGCTGTGGGCACTCTCGTATACGAAGCTCGGGTATGGGGCATTCTGTGATGTGGTTAGCATGTGATGACGTGATATCTCGGTGCGGTGAGGTTAAAGCCGATGAGACGATGACGAGACAGCGATGAGAAGAGGAACGATAGATAGTATACCTACACCGAAATAGACCTGCCCATCAGGGCTGCTTCTAGCCGATAGATCCGCCTTTTGCACAGGGCTATGAGCTCCCAGGTCGATGTCTTTAATCAGGTCGGCAAGGGCAGGCGTTGTTTCTGCTATGCGATTGAGTGCGAAAGTGAGCCCATAGTCGAACTTAGTTTTGAAGCATTCTTGAATAGGATCAGCCATTAGAATCAAGACGAGTTCACCTGAGTCGGCGTCCCACCTCAACCGCAGGCCTTCGAAAAACTGTAGAAGCCCGCAGTGTTGAAGTCTCCTGAGCAAGTCTGTGTAGGACCGTTGCTTCCTGCTGAGGTGGAAGGTTGGATTACTGTCCACTCCCTCGGTGTGTATGCCTTCTCGTTGTTTCGAGACAACCTTGATAATCTCGTCAAAGGCAATCTGGTCCTTGGTACGCTCTTCGACATCAGAGTCTGAATCTGTTTCTGTCGAGTGGTCGTCTGCCGCAGACGCAGTATCAGAATAGCGTGGCGATAGAGGAGGTGTATCATGTAATAAAACCCCGCGAGACTGTTTGCGGTGTCTCTCCTCACTGCTAAAGCTTGTTGCTGGGGTCGACATGGTGGTCGTGAGTGATAGATCGTGGGATGAGGAAGGTAAAGGATCTAATATGTAATTGAAATGGCGACTTGGGTGAGGAGAGGTACAAAGCTAGCTACCTTGTTGGCTTGGTTCTAGATGGGGAGAAGAACGGACAGGTGCCGCGCACAAGGCCGCGAATTATACCGCGATACCGTACTGTGTAGTCACTGTGGTATGATCAAAAAGCTGGTTAAAAATAACAAAGTCAATCAGATCAGCGAAACGACATACGCGACGGACAGCAAGTGATGTTTGTGTCAAATATATGCTAGTAAAATAATCACCCTTTGACTTACTTATTGAATTAAATGGACACATTATGCAAGTAAAAGTAGTAGTCCTTTATACTTTATATTTTCTACTTTTTAAAATAATTCCTGAGACAGCAGTCAAACTAAAAGCTACTTTTGCGAAAGCTAGAGTTACTTTAAGGTTTTACAAATGTACCGAAACAAAAGCTGAACTAAAAGATCAATTAACCCCCTACTCCTTATACTCGCGAGAAAAAAATCAACTCTAGAGCCTTACAAGTATATCGAAACAAAGG
Source organism: Nemania serpens (assembly GCA_022578855.1). Lineage (NCBI taxonomy): Eukaryota > Fungi > Ascomycota > Sordariomycetes > Xylariales > Xylariaceae > Nemania > Nemania serpens. The sequence goes on along the minus strand of MU396678.1, from coordinate 902,816 downwards.
CTGCACTAGGGGCTGAATTAAAAGGTTACCTACAAAATTAAGAAAACTTCCGTTGAGTGCGACCCAGATTTTGTTACCTATATTTCCAGACCTCCTGGTAAGTCATTCGCACTAACATTTAGAATCATGGAGGAGGTGTACATGTTGATAACGGTAAGAATATCGTCGCACTGTTACCCCTACTTTTGTTTTACACCTTATATGTGTGAGAATTCAGACATCCAACCTCCAGGGTTTGAAACAACAGCGCTTTGCATAATCAAGGCCACGGGCAGTGTAGTATTCTGCTCCATGTGGCGCTGTCCACGGCAGATTTGCGTCGAATGATCGGTGAAATCGCAGAACTAAATAAGGGTCGGCTCGGACCGGGCGGGGAAGGCCCCCACGGGGTTGGGGTCTAAAGCTCTTTGCCTGCAACGCTGTTGCAGCGTACGGTAGACAGGCTGAGCCTGATTGATTCTTAGGTAGGATGAACATTTATATTCCCCTATAATAACGCGGGACCCTATATCGGTATGCATACGCCAGGTATAAGCTTATTCCAAGTGGCTTAGACGAGAAAGCTATGGACTAATTACCTTTTTTTGAAGGGCACTTATCGTTCGGCGGATCTAGGACTCACAAGCCTTGATAGAATGTCACCCACCATCCTCCTGGACAATAATTAGGTTGATATTCTAGAATAAGACATTCTAACCTACTTAAATAGATTCCCCAGATTTACACCGGCCTGCTTATAATTGTAAATTCCTCCAATAGTCGAGCCATCTTTGGGCGTTATCTCCCTTTCTTCATGCTACGTTCAGAGCGTTTGCTTTGAGGTTTTACCCCATAACAGTATGAAGCATCAAATAGTCCTTGGGCGTTATTTATTTTCGGGGTATCATGCTGGCAACCGAAGTATCCCGCCCATTTACGTTTACAGGTCACCAACATTGAGTGCCACAGCCGTGACGTATCTATGTGCCGGTAGCGCGCCACGAGAGAGGCTCTCCGCTCGGGAAGGTAATGAAGATACGGCTTCCACGAAACATGTTGGTGACCACGTAGGCACTATCGAAAAGTTCGTTCAAATCCTGTCGCCTGCATTTCTCGGCGACCCACTATATTCCTGGTTCCTCAGCGATATCCCTTCAGTCAAGCATCAAACTCTACTTCCAATGCTTTTTCGCGCCCTTATGACCCAAGCTTCCCTTAACAACGGCATTCTTCTCGAAGTAGGGAATTCTGCCGCTTGTGGTCTCTTGATGCCACCTGGCTCGAGGCTTGAGAACCCGTGGACAATGTTGCGGGCGGGACTCGCTCCCGCCCTTTGGACCTTGGGACCAGGCACTTTCAAGGTATACTTATGACTAGCTCATTTATCATTATTTGATACCTAGTGACTGATAGATCTTTACAGCGTCTTGTCATCGATTTTTCCAGCGGCGTTGAAGCTGTCTTAAAAAGGGGGTTAACAAGAGAGGAGCAGAAAGGCCACTGGTATGGAGCGTTTATGGGGACGGCCACAGGCTTCAGGCGGCAAGGGCTAGGGACCTCAATATTCTCGTATATGCAGGACCAGGCCAGAAGTAGTGGGCAACCGCTTTGTTTCGAAGCTGCAACAGCACGAAACCGAGATCTGTACTTAAAGCATGGGGGCAAGATAGTCGGCGAATTTACTGTAGGGAGAGGTAGAGTCGGGGCGAATGGCATGCCAAAGAGGCAAGGCGAAGGGATTATGATATGGCCGATGGTGTGGCGGCCCGAGTAGACCTATAGAACAATTATATTGACGCTAAGAAAATTACATACTTCTCTATATTATAGTAGGACCCGGAGAGATTACGTTGTAGGAAATCGTAGTGTTTTGCTACCTTTCGCAAAAATTCATATGTCCAAGTAGGGCTCAATAGTCCTCAACGCCAGGGGCGGGCTCAGGCTCTTGTTGAATAGTATAAGCATACTCTATGATGTAGACACTCATCCCCTGTGACTTTAGTGTGTGACAACAATGTGCCGAGACTTCACTTCCCACATCGCAGCTTTACGATACTCGGCCCGGCGGCAAACCCACGCTGGTCTCTTCCAAGCCGTAATCCGTCACTAGCTCAGTGCGCAATGGAATGTTCTTTTCAAAAAGGCACAGCAAGAAAGCTAAGCCTGAGAACGCAATACACACAAGAAAGGTCCTTTGAATTGCCAAACGGTACACAACCACGATATCAGCCTGGTCAAGCAGGGACGGGAACGAGTGCACGAAGGCCATAGACGCATGCTCGTACGCACCGCCATCTACCAACATGGCAGCGGCCTCGGGATTTATAATCTTCCCAGCAGCGACTAGCTCGTTGATACGGTTGGAAAAGACGGCCGCAGGTATCGCAACACCCCAAATGCCACCTAGTGTGCGAATGAAATTCCATGAGCCTGTGGCGAGGGATTGGTCTGCCTCACATACGGGCGCCTGAAAAGCTGGTAGCTGGGTGCTGAGGAGTAGACCCCCACCAACAGGGCCAACAAACATATATCCTACCCATACGCTGGTGGGAGTGTGTTCGTTGAGGCGTGTAAAGAGGCCTAGACCAATATTGAAGAGCGCGAAACCCACAAGGTGTATTAGCTTGAATTTGCCCCATTTCGTCAGCGCCCATGCCGCGAGAGAGGCGGTTGGGACACTAAGGAGAGTAACGGGGATTACGTTGATGCCTGCCCGGGTTGGTGAGTTCAATTTGACTGCCTGGAAGTATACTGGGAGAAAGAATATGACCCAGTATGTAGCAGTACTGTAGAGGAACGTATTGATAGCTATAATAACTGATGTGCGGTTCCTGAAAAGACGCGGAGGCATAACGGGCTCAGTGGGTGAGAAACGGCTAGCCTCGAATGCACCGAAGATAAAAAATGAGGCAAAACCAATGAGCAATGGCAAGAGGGTGTTCCACGAGGACCAAGAGTATCGGGTGCCTGCATAGGCTAACGCGATGAGCATCGAGGTAGTTCCGCCGATTAGCACTGCGTTGCCGACGTAGTCGATGCGTCCGAGGCGCTGAACGACCGAAAGATCTCGGCGGTGGTGAACACGCAAAAAAAAGAACATGACGACTAACGAGACCGCTCCAATGGGGAGATTAATATAAAAACACCAGCGCCAGGTTGTATGGTCAACGAGAAGGCCGCCAACCAGGGCACCTAGAGTAGTGCCAATGCTAAAAATGAGCAGGATTATAGCAATATAGTTGCCTCGATAGCGAAGTGGTACTAAATCTGAAATGATTGTGTCTGTTCGAGTTGTTAGCCGTGGCCCATCCAGTGATTAGTTGAATGAACTAGTAAGGAGGCTTGCCATATCCTTGGATAATCCCTCCAGATCCGATTCCTTGCACGGTACGGCCAGCGATAAGAGCTGTCCCGGTAGTCGCGCCGCCGCAGATACCGCTTCCAAGCGTATAAATAGAGATGACGCATAGTATCATCCATCGTCGACCGAAGAGATTCGATAATTGACCAAGTAGAGGCTGAAAAGCAGCGCTCGCGAGGAAGAAGGCATTAGTTAACCAGACCCAGTTATCTCCAAGAGGTATCTCAGCAAGGATATACGGCGCCGCCGTTGTAATAATTGTACTTCAAGCGGTGAGTGATCAGCATTCTAAAATTGAGGAAAGGTGCGTAGAAGGTCGACAATTATGGGTAATTAATTTGCTTACTTCTCCAAGGCCGCAAGTAGTAGCATGATGCCAAGCCCAATGATAATGGCCCAAAACCCAAAGCTTCGCTGTACTGTACTGAACTCGGCTTTGAGCTGCCCATCTTCTTGAGCTCTGCTGTGCCCCCGGTGCTCCAGGTCCTCGGTCTCGTGCATTGTTATTTTTTGATGTTCAGTATTCACTTTAGGGGACACCCCTGAAACTGATGCCGCCATCGTGCAGTCGTGTATGCTGGATGGAATACGGTGGGCGAGCGTGCATTCCACATTTCACTACAATGATGCAAACCCGAATGTAAGTATTCTAAGGCCGTGTGCCGTATGTTTAAACGTTTCGTTCTACCTGGAGCGTAGCATTCGGGATCTTTCGGATCCCATATGCATTAGGCGAATAGAACCCTAAAGAAAGAACTAACACGTAATATTCAAGCTCAGTCTGCAGCAGTCAGTATATTTGCTCAAATGATACTGTTACATCTCACTGGCAGGACTGTGATTTATCATCAGGGTATATATCGTACCCCACTCGCCTACAGCCCAACCATCCTAAGTTTGCCGCCTTTTAGTTTTTCCATCATCTCTAGGCCGCATCGCAAAACAGCCACAATGTCTGGGCTACCGCCAGGTACAGTGGGAGATGCAGTCGGTGTGCTTATATACACTTTTATCTGTCTTCTAACCGACCTCGTTCTCATATGGCTACTTTGGGTGCATCGAGAACATTTTGGCTGTGAGCTATTCTTGAATATCTATTTTTATTTTTTTTCATGCCCTGTTGTTTAGAGTTTAAGTTCTATTCCACTGACAACAAACAACCGAGAAGACGTCGCTCTCATCGCGTGCTTCGTGGCGCTGTCTGTCATCAGTAGTATCATTCAGCAAATATACCAATATACGTATAGCACTGGTCCCCCATTTTCCCTTCATTGCGGCTTCTGAATAGCTTCGCGCCTCCGCTCCTGGACGCTAATTCGGGCTATATAACCTCAGATTATATGACGATGTTATGTGGACGAGATATAACTATATCAAAGCCAATTACCCTAATGCGGAGGTGATTTTCAAGAACGGCAATTCCGGGCTTTCGTTAGTCTTGTCGAATCTTCGTAGGGCCAGAATGCGAATCTCCGTCATGCTTAAGCTAACATTGATGCAGGCTTTTACTGCTATATCATTGAGTGTACCTACCTTTTTACATAGTGAGTTATCTGAAACCCAAGCGGGCAACTTCGCGAATCTTATCGTTCTTGCTAAGACAAATCGTTACGCCTAGCACCCTGCACGTTGCTTTATCCATATACGGCGTCTGGGCACTTCATCGCCACGCCGAGCGCATCTATGTCATGCTTAGCAAGATATTGCCCCCGATTCTGACTGCGATAACGATCGGACTCGAGTACACGCCCGCCGTACAGAGCAGTTGGACCGTATATATGATTGTTGCCAACATTCAAGCGGTCGCCTCGTGCACCTTCAGCATCGTGTTAATCACCATGATCCTCTGGAAGTATGTCGACAGTAAGAGGCTATGGAATAATATTACAACGCGACCAAGGTTCGACGGGTCTTCCGTCAGCTGGAAGATCTGGATGGTCAATAGATGGAGCAGTAGAAATTCAAGTTCCACACCAGAGCAAGAGCAGGCTCTTCGGAAGTGGGATCATGTGCCGAAGTCGCTTCTAGACAACAACTGGCTGGTCATGCGCCTTTCAATTGCCATCGTGTTTATCACGTGAGTGCTGATTTGATTTTCCACGGCCAATCCGTCAATAAATATGCATCCTTACGTCTCCCGCCGCTAACTTGGGCACCAAATCCAGGGGGTTCATCCTAGCTACTTTACTAGTGCACCTACCCACTCCTAGCCAAATGGCCCACGAGATCATAGCCAACGGACCAGATCTTAGCCCTGCTCAAGCAAGGGCTAGCATTGTTGGCTACATATATGGTGTCTTGCCTGGGCTAGCCATTCCAATAGTTTTCGGTCTAACAAAACCTTTTCGGCGCACTCTGTCCAAGACCTTCGCGCTTAGGTGCTGGCGAACAAAACGGCAGCGCCGCCCCAAAGCATGGTGTGGGACTGACCGAGCTGATCTACGGGGACAAGCTCTGAAGCCACAGCAGAATTTCGACTCCCAGATTGAGCACATATTAGAGAGTCGTCCCACAATCTCCACACAAGACCGGATGGCGAGGACGAATATGGGCACACCAGTACATCCGAATGATAGTAGTTCGTATGAGCTTGATGAAAACATGAGCCAACATCAGGAGCAGGGGATAGGGAGTGTAAAGCGCAACACAACAAGGCCCAGGTCTCTGGATTCTACGACGAGCTTTGATTCCCTCATTGACTGGCGCCTACGAGAATGAACTAGGTTGAATATGTCCAATACGTAGAAGGTGGTCGAGGAAGATGGTGGTGTTAATTCGCTGCCTAAGTAATACTATCGACTAGGGAGATTCGCAATACATAATTATTACATTGGCAGATATAGGGGTTTATGCTTGGCAGGGCCATAATTACATGTTGTCGGCGGAATACGGACTTGCGTAGCACGTCCATAAGGCGATCGGGGATAAATGGAATCGGCTGAGCAAAGTGAGACGGGTTTCCCATCGTGTTTTAACAACCTTAACCTCTAGGAATTGTAGCCGCGACGCTGTTTGGTCGAGGAAGTCAGGCAGTAGCCGTATCTTCTGTCCAGAGTAGAAGACTAGTCGCTTTAATTTGATTACTACCGTGGTTTTGTTTGAATGTCCGCGGGAGCAACTGCACTGCAATTGTTTATTCAAAGCTCGATGTATTCGCGCGATGTTCCACTTCACCATTCCGCGGAACAGTGGGGTCCAGGTCCCCGTGGTCCGGTCAGAACAACAGAAGCTACGAAGACGTGGTCAGCTTTTAAACAACACCCAGAACTAGCCACTTCGAGCCGTCCTTTCAAGAGGCAACACTGTACCTTCTCCAAGGTGGAACGGCGCCATGCAGTTGGGTTAAAGGGCGATGTAGTACCGGAACAGGCAGAAACGGGCAGGGTTGCCCATAAATCCATCGCAGGCGTATTCAGGTTGATGTCCGGGCGGCATGGCTCCCTTTGAGCCATGCGAGCCGGAAGACCTGTCACCCGGAGAAGAAAAGCTTCTGAATCGTTGCGTCGTTGCTGCCCTGCAAGGCTCTTTGACTGTTGCTTAAAAACTCAAAAACTAAGTCATATCCGCACTCAACATTCCACAACAGTCAAGTGAAGTCTTTTCCCTTCTATCTTCAGGTCTGTTCTAACTTCTAGTGAGGAATTGTAGTTGGAATAAATATAGAGAGGGTGGCAAAATGAAGCCTGAAGAATCAACTAGCAGTCACTTTACCAATTAATTAATTCTAAATCTTCTTCCAATCATCGGCGAGACGCCGAAGCTAAGTTTCTTTCAAGATATCAGCTGCAACGCTAGGGCTGACCCCTTTAGATGGTGCTGTCGGCTGTTAGTCCATCATTGGACCATGAGAACTACTGTAGAACGTGCTTAACCCTTACCAGCTCATGGACATCTCTTTGCGATCTCTTCGGTGCTAATATCCTTCGATCTTTCCCAAGCCTCACTGAACAGCCTGTCGAGATCGTCATACTCCTGGTTATTTTGCGATTTGTTCTGCTCGTTGGTGTTACAGCCTTCATAGCTGCAGGGATCCTTTTGGGCGGGCATTTGCGACGTCGTAAGATCGAGCGACGCCGCCAGCGAACCCTTGAGCGGAGGAGTGGAAAAAACAAATGACGGGAAAGAAATTTGGATGGAAGAGAAGAGGTCAAAGAAAGGGGACAATCATACATGGACTAACGGCAGCCACACTCGGTGGGATGGAATGCAGGCTCAGCCGCACTTGCTGCGCCCTTTGGCCGTATCTGGCTAGTTTCGTACGGCAGCCAGCGCTCTGACTTGCTCAAGGCGGCGCAGAAGCTCTGCTATGCCACCTTCTACGGAACAGGAAAACACCGCGTCCAGTGTACTATAGCCCCTGTTTAACACTAAAAGCATAGAATGTAGTTAGTTATTTAACTATACTTCTTAAATTTTTTTTAAACATTTTACAGCTTTTATATATAGGTTATAGATGAAGTTTACCAGAAAGGGTGTCTTAAAGTATGAAAAACCGCGTGCGTGACTTTTCGCGACTGTAGACAAGCGCATTTGGCGAGGTGCGACTTCGGATGCTCGTTAGTATATTTCAATTCAAGTCCAATCCCGGGATCCCGAACCGCGTTGCCCACCACACAGCGCAACGAACCTACCTAGTACATACAAATCTCAGGTAAGTAGGTACCTGATCGATTGTCAAATAGTCACCTTTTTTTATAATTCTTTTTCAAACACATCTCTTTACCACCGCTTTTTGCCTCTGTGCGGTGCTTGTTAGCGAGTTACTCCAGCTCTTCATTTCTGTTGTCGGCTTACAGAAAAGACGACCCGGCGTAACCGTACGCCAAGTCCAGGCCCAAGACAAGAGACCCAAGACCCCGATTCTTGGCGCTTCTCCCGAGACTGAACCGCTTCTGGCCGCTCAAGCCGCTGCTCGTTTTTCCGTCCCTTTCGTGTCGCCTCTGGGCTCTAGCCCATATCCGACGGCACATACCCTCTACCTGCTCCCTACTGGCAATTGGTCTGTGACGGAAGACACGGGGCGGCGCCATGTCAACCACCGTTGGGTACGTCGCGCCATTGTTGCGCAGTCATTGCGTTTGATCCTACGAAGTATAGCATCTAGCATCATTCTCCAGCCAGCTGACTTGGAGATCCAGAGCCTTCATAGCTGGCGGTATCGCCGCCTGCGGTGCCGTCACGGCCACGCATCCTTTCGAAACCGTCAAGATCCGGTATGCAGCCCTCCCTCGCTAGGCGAATATCATTCCGACGTACAAATAGCGCGACGTTGACGGATAGAGCCGGGGCTTGTGCTGACACGATGGCCGTGACGCGAACAGGATGCAGTTGCAAGGCGAGCTCCAGTCGAAAGGCCACCAGCCGCACCACTATCGAGGTCCCTTCCACGGCGTCAGCGTCATCGTTCGGAACGAAGGCATTCGCGGCATATATAGGGGGCTGGGTTGCGCATACGTCTATCAGATCCTGCTGAACGGGTGCCGGTTGGGCTTCTACGAACCTATGCGACATGGGCTCGCGTCCCTGCTCCTAAACGACGGCGCCAAGCAGAATCTCGCCATCAACATGTTCTGCGGCGCATCGTCGGGCCTCATCGGCGCCGTCGCCGGCTCCCCCTTCTTCCTTGTCAAGACCCGTCTCCAGAGCTACTCGCCCTTTCTGCCCGTCGGCACCCAGCACCACTACCGCAACGCCGTCGACGGCACGCGTCAGATCTACAAGGCCGAGGGCGCCGCCGGTCTGTACAGAGGTGTGGGCGCGGCCATGATCCGTACCGGCTTCGGTAGCTCCGTACAGCTGCCTACGTACTTCTTCGCGAAGAGGATGCTCACTAAGCATCTGGGCATGGAGGAGGGTGCGCCACTCCACTTGGCAAGCAGTACCGCGTCGGGTTTTGTAGTCTGCTGTTTCATGCACCCACCCGGTAAGCCTCTCACTTGCTTCAAACCGTACCCCCTCTTTTCGCTTCTTCTCTCTTTCGAAATCATCTGCCATCTCGTCAGGACTAGGACCGAAGCATCCCACTTGTCCCAATTATCCTATGCAATGCGAAATGCTGATACGTAATACCAACAGATACGATAATGTCCCGTCTTTACAACCAGCACGGCAACCTCTATAAGGGTGTTTTCGACTGCCTAGGCAAGACGATCCGTACCGAAGGCTTCCTCGCCATCTACAAGGGCTTCCTACCCCATTTAGCACGCATATTACCGCACACCATCTTAACACTCAGTCTCGCAGAGCAGACCAACAAGCTGGTCCGCAATATTGAGCGAAAGATATTACCCACCTCCGAACCTAACAGCACCGGATGGTAGAGTCAGTGTATCATCCAAGCCGGATTACGACTAAATTTCACCTCAGATATGAGGCCTTGAGCAGCAAAAGCTCGTAGGCTCGGGAAGTAAACCCACAAACGCAGGCATGGCTTGGCAGTCGGGATTTGTAGCGGTGTGTGGCTAGAAAGAGATATATAAAAGTATATATCACCGATACTCGGCGTAACTCATCTACATTTTCGAATTTTTCTAGACAGCGAGACCATTTGCGGATATTGGGGAGACGGATACCCTCAGAACAAGAACATAATGGCTGGCGTCACGTTCCAAAAAGTGGTTATGGGTCGCATCTAGGCGTTAGACACGGGTGGAGAGCTCGTTTGCAAAAGCTTGCGAGGGGGGCGGTGGATGGACAGATGGGATTAATTGCCCGGTCTGGATGGGTCATAAAGACCTAGAGATATGATAGTGTGTATGGAGAATGGGCGATGGGATGGAGAGAGAGAGGGAGACCGTATGCATATGTGCGCACCAACTCAAGATTTGCTCGTGTCGAAAGCACGGGTTGAGGAGTTGATCGGTCATTATATGCACTATCTAAGGCAAAGGGCATCCCCCCGCTCATCCATCCATCCACCATCTATCTCGTCACGCCTACAATATAAGAGATATGTCCGTCTAGTGATGCAGTCGAGGAGGCTACCTCGTAAGATGTAATGTTTTACGTAACCCTTTCTCATATTACTGACAACGTTGAGCTTGCCTTTCACTCTCCTTCGTTGACAATCTGGTCACGGTCATAGTGATATGCTTATATTTTTGTATAATACGCTCTATCTACTCTAGCCTACCCTTTCACCGACCTATCACATCCATAGCATAACCTGGCACTCCCACCCCCACCTCCACTCCCTCCCCTGATTCCGTCCCGATTATCGTCTGCGTCCGCGTCTGCATCCACGTGTCCGATCTCGCCCCTCCACCGCTCGTCGCCAAGGGGATCCAGCCGCACGCCGCAAAGCCCACACTGCCGCGGCCGCCGCCGTCCCCTCACCACCGCCCCTACCCCGGTCTCGGTCTCGGTCTCGGGATCCGCGCGGCTCAGCTTCCCCGTCGTGCGCACGACGTTGGCCACGACGCTGGGATACGACGCCTCGACGTCGGCGAAGTACCGCGCCACCACGTCGTCGAGGCTCAGGTCACGGTGGGAGACGACGGCGCGCTGCTGCTGCTGCTGCTGCTTCGGCGGGAATGGGGATGGGGATGAGGATGAGGGTGAGGAGAGAGGGTGGGAATCAGATAAGGGGAGGGGGATGGAGGAGAAGAGGGATGATAGTGGGCCGAAGGACGTGCGGACTATGGACAGGTATGTGAGGATCTCCTTCCTGAAGACCTCGCGGAGGGGACTGTAGACCTGGATCCGCGCCCGCGCCAGCGCGTCGCCGTTGCTCTCCCCGCTAGTCGTCGTCGTCGTCGTCGTCGTCGTCGTCGTCGGTGCGGACATCGTGGAGGGATCCTCGTCAACGGCCCGAGGTAGCGGGAACGCGCCGTCGTTGACGAGCCACGGGATCCCGAAGCCGCGGCCCTTGGCGGCCTCGGAGAGCGACAGCTCCGCGAGCGAGGTGGTGCTGTGGCCCAGGAGCACCACGGCGCAGCCGTGCGACTCCGCGGCCGAGAACAGGGCGTGCCGGATTAGGAGGCGCGTCACGTCGGCGCGGGAGGCGGCGGACGGGAGACGGGAGAGGAGGGACGAGAGGCGGCGCGCTGGGGATGCGGGGGGTCTGGATACGAATGCGGAGGGGGAGGGGTGTGGATCTGGGTCCGGGTCTTGGGATGGTAGGGCTGACCAGTCGATCGTAGGGGATGAGAGGATCGTGGATAGGGGGAGGGTGTGGAGGGGTAGGTCTGGGAAGTGTGCTCCGAATGGGTCTGCGCTTGTGCTTGTAGATATGCTTGTAGATGTGAGTGTAGACGAGGATGGAGATAGAGATGTAGATGTGTCCGCGCCCAGTGCAGTCCCATTTAAATGCGCAGGAGGGAGCACGGGATCTACTACCGCCGCTGGTGATGCGCTCGTCTTCTCCCGCTGCTGCTCTGTCCTGCTTCCGTCGACATCACCATCACCATCGACGTCGACATCGACATCCACAAACACTACGACCAGCTCGAACTTGGCCCGCTGGTTCCGCTCGCGCTGCCTGCGCAGGTTCTCGCCCAGGACGTGCAGCAGCGCCGTCGACGAGGGGCCGCGCGACAGCGCCAGGAGATAGCGCTGCGGGCGCGAGGGGAGCCGCGGCCCGCGCGTCTCGCGCTGCAGTACCTCGAGGCGCTTTATGGCCTTGCTCGCGACGAAGGTGGCGAAGCAGGTCCTGGGTTTCGGTTATGAGTCTTAATCATTTTTTAATTTATTTTTACGTGGAAAGAGAGAGAGAGAGAGGAGAAAGCTTGAGTTGGATGGCTTGATGGGTCTCTTTCTTTTTTTCTCGAGGAGGGCAAATAAATAGGTACTTGTGATAATAGGCATGCGCGGATAGGGAGAAAGAAAATCATCGTTGACATACTGACATACTGCGTCTGATCGCAGGTCTAATACCCCGTCGTGCTCTCTGCACCGGGTGCAGAACCGTAGCGCCGCCTCCGCTTCTGCGGGCATGGCTGTGCGCGATCAAGGTTGTGGAAGTGGAGGTGGTGGTAAAGTTCGGTGCAAAGAGCTTATTACCTATTCTCAAGTTTATGAGATTGTGATTTCCTGGTGATGCTCTGTTGTTTTATCAGGTGCCCGAATTGCTCTCGATGTAAATCGAATTCAAGTTTGTAGGTGTATGTAATACGTCTTTGACTCATTTTTTCGAGGGTGTGTGGGGAAATTATTTTTTGAACTGAATGAACCCCCTAAAAATGGTCCCGGGTAGGTTCTACCGCCCGACGCTGGAAAAGAAGTAAACAGTATCGCTACCTCGAGGTAGAGGTATATCATTTATAAAAAAAATGGAAACAACTTGAAAAAAAAAAAAACCCGATGGCAATTGATCATAGAATGCTCGGGTGCTCATTTATTGTTTTATTTCTAGTCTAACTCGTATATACCTAAGGTATGTATGCATGTATGCCTTGCTCTGTAATCAAGTCCATTGGAACAGACATGCCAAGTCGCCCCCCTTAAACCACCCGCGGTCTTTCTGCCATGCGTGAACTATGATATCTCTACCGGTGCGCACGACCATCTCTACCTGCTCCGGCGTGCCCCAACCCGGAACTGTCGTCCCGAAACTGACCAGATGTGCCCCGAGCTGAATTGCCGTGCGGAAAGCAAGGTCATCGCTTAATGCCCCGTAGCCCTCCACGACACCCTCCAGCATCCACAAACCGGCGGTAATGTCTTTATAGAGCTTTATCTCGTACAGTTCGGCCATCATCTGCCCCAGGTCTAAGCTCGGGACCCCCATTTGCGCCATTTCCCAGTCGATGACGAACATGGTTACGTCGTCCCCATCTTGGATAGGACGACGATCCGGCAACAGTACGCTTGCGCGGCGTTAATAATGCGACTCTCTCCCCCGCGATATGTAAAAATAGGAAGGATACTCACTTCCCGGTCCAAAAGTCGCCGTGGATGACCTGTAGGCGGTCTTCGTCCTCGAGCTCTTTAGCAGCCATGTCACTGACCTTCTCAAAGACATCTTTCGCCTCGCCCAGGATTGCCGGGAATTGCGCCACGCGATCGAGAAGCCACGAGAAGTTGATGAGATGCTTCAGCTGCTGCAGGTCTTTATTTTCGGCCGCCATCTTGCGCAAGCCCGCGGGCATCGTCGCGGACCAGCCGTGGAAGCCCCGCAGCCACGCGCCGAGAGCGCGCCCGAGCTGGAGACACTGCGGGCGCGCGGCGTCCGGGGTGTCCCGCGGGTACGTGCCGAGGGCGTACGTCTTGAGATCCTTGCCGTTGTGGAGGATCTCCTGGATCTGGTTGTTGCTCTTCTCGTCGAAGTGGTAGAACTTGGGCGTTCTCACCGTGAAGTTGACGCCGCCCGACGACTCCGTCTTTCCCTCGATGGGAAAATCAGTCAATGCCCTCAGAAACTCTTCTTCGACGCGCTTTATTACGATTTCGGTCAGCCCGGAGCTAATGCGGGGGGGCGGGCATTCAGCCACCGGATGTTTGTTGTTCTTACACAGCGAAATAGCGTCAGCTTGTCAGCTGGGAAGTTGGCGATATAGTCCTCGCTGTGCTTGACGAGAACGTCCCTCGTGCCATCGGCAAGTGGAGTCTTCAGGCTTGCGCGGTAGACGAAGTTGGCTACGCCTCCTGGAAGCGCCTGTAATGACGAGGCCGCGAAGGGCGTCTGCTCCAAGTCTGCGAGGACCTTCAACTTGATCGCATCCCGGGCCGCTGCGTCCATGATGCTCACTGGATTACAAGACGTGTGTCGGGTACGATGGCAAAGCTGGGTATCATAGACAGGCTTTATGATCGTAGATGCTGAAAGTTGTAGTTGTTCGGGCTGGCAGAGAGAGCATCAGACTCTCTCACAGGAAGTCGACGATGCTGATATCGAGGTCTTATTTATTTAGTCTAGTTGGTTCTAGTATTCGGTTAGGTAGTTGCGGCCCTTCGATCGCAAAACAAGCTACCCCATACTGAGCTGATTCACTATGAATCATGGCGCTGAATTGTCGGCCAGTGACTCACTGCACATATCGCATTTGTAATTTTGTATCATGAGCACAAGTACCTTAGACTCAAGTTAAGTTATATATGTAGTGGTTGAACATCAAGCTAGGTAATCATCTATGTGTATGGAAGACAAGGTGCTCGATTTCAAATTCAGCGACGTGCGTACGGTATGTTTGTGAATAGCCTCTCCAGGCCAGGTGGTTGTTTAAAACAAAATACAATGCTAAGAGGAAGTATTACCCCTCGAAAGGTTCCTCCTTCTAGCTTCTAGGTAGCAAGCAAGCGCCTGAGCGCGGGACGGAGCGCTTCCTTCAACTCCGCACTCCTAGCCCCACCTCTATATCGATTGGTTGTGATATCCTCGCGACCGGGATCGCAGCCAACCAGATCGAGAGAAGGGGCTACCCCGGTTGGCAGCTCAAACAGACGGCGTTTCGTTTCACTTCGACAGCGGCGCGCTCTCTACCTCATTGGTCAATTTGACCAAGCTCGGTTTATCTGTGAGACTCACCATACCTATCCTGTGCTTGTTACACATGAAAGACTTAGAAGGGTACCTTGCCCGAGCCAGTAATTACGGCTAAGGTCATCTGATGAAGTGACTAGATTTAGTCGAGAGAGTAGGCTTAGTACGGTTGGATACGACACCCCAGAAAAGTGCTCAGACTTAGTGTAGACTTATATGTAAGTATATGTATGATAGACACCACATAATGTACATCATATGATACATGTAGGCAGGTCGGGCAGGTGCACCGACTGACTACATCATTGGCATGTACCACAGAGTGCAACTCGGGGACTGCTTGTTTCCCGCGAGATCTGTTTCTTCTTGCCTCCCTCTCGCCTGATTTAACTCCCGAGATCCTCTCCTCTTTCCTCGTCTTGCTACTCACTTATTCTTGCTGTCTTGTATCTCGTCTCCCCGGAGCATTCTACTATATCGTTCGTCTTGTTACCGCAGAGCAGCCACATCACACTCACGCCGCGCGTTTTGGATTGCTTTTCTTGGGTTGCCACTGATCTGGATACTGGTTGGACACTGGTCCCGCCGCTGCTCTGTATTCTTTATCGTCTTCGACTTGATACGCGCCTATTCTGTCGGAGCCCTGGTCATTGGATAGTTGGAATTGGTCACGCATTTCCGAACGATTCGCGCATGAGCTAGACTAGACTGTATGTTGGTTATATTCTGGCGAGACGAAAACAACTCCTCACATCATTAGACGGTCTCTCTGGTGTACATGATCGCTAGCAAGGAGAAGTATCGTGATAGCTAGGTTCGAAACGAGAGGCTCCAGGAATCTCGCACAAGATCGGAGTCGCATCTCCGCCGGCTACTCGAACTCGCTGTTGTCCCGTGCCGCTTCGTTGGAGAACCACGCGTCTGTCTTGTTATCACGGTCCTTTTGACACAACTCGTATTTCGGGTGGCCAATTCGACCGAGTGCGGACGTTACCCATTCACCTCGCCGGTCAGCCCACTGGAGTTGCGGATTTCTGCATGAACTCTGGGGAACGTCCGAAGACATCTAGCTACGTCCGCCGGGACAGGCGCCGAAGGGCACCAAGCCAGCGATACCACTGATCCCATATCATCTCTCAGAAGGAAACTTGTGGTTGCTTTGTCTTTCTCAACGATGAGTCGTTACCGACGATCGCGAAGGCTTATACAGCTAGCCCGACTGCTAACAGTTGCCTCGACGGTTTCCGCTGTCTCACTACAAGATTTCCAAGCTATAACGATAATCCAAGTTCCGTCGCTGTCGTGTCTTGGCGCTTACGGCAGTAGGATACCTGGCTGTTCACGTCACGATTTCCGGGAAGGGGTTCAGTGCTCGACGAGTTGTGCAAAAGGGATTGAACAAGATCAGGCGAACGTAATAGCATCATGCAGAAATATCGAGGTTAATGCTAGGTCCCTACTCGGATTGACACTGCAAGGCGGACTATTGGACGCACTATGTCCCGATTTCCAAGACCCCTCGACAACCTCGTCTGCGGCACCAATCACGACGCATACCTTTTTAACACCTAGCCAGACTCAAGAAACGTCAACACTTACGACAAGCACAGCAGAAAGCTCGTCAGCGATAACAACGTCAACAACCGATAGCAGTGAAAGCTCAACAACGATAGGTAGTACACCCACTGAGAGTGACACACCAATTTTTAGCGCCACGCCTACCGAGGCGGAGAGCACGACGACAATACCGTCAACGACCACTCCGAGCCCCACACCGACGCAGGAGAAACCAGATCGGGGCTCATCGGGAGGTGGAAGTCCATTCGACCCCGTTTTCGCTGGAGGTACAGAGAGGATATTACAAACAAGTGCCGGCATGCTGGCACTTTTAATGGGAACTCTAATTACTGCGTTTCTATTGGGATAATCAAGGCAATTGTGGGTTTCTTGTATCGAGAGGATGGCGTATGAATGAAAAAAGGGTAGAAACCAAGAACGGGTGCATTGTTGGAGTAGAGGAGGGGCTTCCTGGGCTGGCTGAAGGTTATCTACCTATTCACAATGGCGTTTTTGGACTACTGATACCAACATATATGTATATTGGCATGAGGGGAACCGCGGCTTACATGGAGGCCAGTGGCTTGGGGTTAATTGGAAATAAGACATGCCGTGTCGTCTAGTGATAGATAGTCCAATGTGCGTCTCGAACCCTCGCAATCGATCGAGCGACCCAGGGACTGAGATACACCTCCCAATCGTATTATGAACGCACTCTGAGCGTGAAGCTAGTTGTATTTTCGGGATGCCTCTTTTTAGTCGAACCGGTAATATTAACCTCAACTAGAGAGATCTGTGTTTATTCTGGGTGGCGTTGATGAGTAGTCTGCTCCAAGGAATAGACGGTCATACATAGGCCGACCAAAGTCATCTTTGATTGAATACGATCGTAAAGTAGATTTCATACAATGTATGACTCAGAAACCATTTGATTAGAGACCATCTTGAGTCCCATCGCTTCTTCATATCCTCGCCCCAGGGGCAGTAATTTGCCATCCATCCAGACCTCAGTTCCTTCGCCTCTATAGACCAACTGAAGAGTTTTGCTCTCCTTATTTCTACGTCCGATATATCCAATCACGCCTGCTCTTTGTCTCGGCCTGAAAATGTGAAAAAAATCTCCCATGGATGAAAGGCTCGGTCTCTCGTCTCACTCCAACTTCCGCCAGCTGTATATATATTCATCATCATCTGATGCCACGCTTCTAGTCGAACACCCTCCCCATAGACAACTCCGGTCCCTAGGCCGCCGTGCTCCGCCACAGGTCGCGGATCTGCACGACGCTCGGGATGGAGGCGAGGGCGCCGATGCCGAGCTCGGAGACGAGGCCCTGCTCGAGACTCCAGTGCACGGTGAGCGGGGCCCAGGCGAGGTTGCGGACGACGGTCTTGCGCCAGGCGGCGGTCCACTCGCGCTCCTCGCGCTCGACGACGGCGACGGTCTTGCCGCCGGCGAACTTGTCGGCGCGGGTGCGGCGGGCGCGCCGCGAGGACTCGTAGAAGAGGCGCACGAGCTCGAGGCCGACGAAGGAGCCCCAGAAGCGCGCGCTCCAGCGGGCGGCCCTGCCCTGCGTCGCGGGGGCCCAGTCGAGGACGCCCCGGGAGGCCAGGTAGGCGCCGTTCTCGAGGGTCTGGAAGACGACGCAGGCGGCGAGCTGGGACCACGCTAGACTCGTCTCGAACCTGTCGTCGCCCGACTGCTGCGACTGGGACTGGGACTGCTGCCGGCGCTTGAGAACGAGACGCCGCGCCCAGAAGTACATGCCCAGGAGGCCCCAGAGGCGCATGATGGTGCGGGCCTCGCTGGTGAGGACGCTGAGGGCCTTGAGGCGCTTGGCGAGGGCGAGGACGAGGGCGACGCCGGACGAGGGCAGGTCGCGGGCGGCGAAGAGGATGGTGGCGGAGGGCGGGAGGGCGCTGGCGAGGGCGACGAGGCGGGCGGCGCTGCGCTGCAGGGCGGGCCGCACGAGGCTCGTGAGGGCGGCCGAGGTCAGGCGCGACGAGTAGCAGACGAAGAGGAGGACGGTGTCGATGCCGGCGGGCGTCGAGAGGCAGCGCTGCAGGTGGGCGAGGAAGGCGTCGACGTTGGACGGCGCCGCGGCGAGGAGCTCGCGCAGCCGCAGGGGTTTGGGGGACGGCGCCGGCACGGGCGCTGCCGAGGACGGGACCGGGTCGCCGGATGGGAGGTCCGTGGTCGGGGGGAGCTCCGTTGACGACATGGTCGCGCGCGCCCTTTATTCTGTTTGTTGATTTATTTTATTGATTTATGTTATTGGGGTTGGGAGTTGGGAGTGTTGCTGTTCTTGTTGGTGTTATCCTTCCTTCCTTCGAGCTGATCTTCCCTGGCGTGGGTATCCTAGTCTAGTCTAGTGCCTAACCTCGGCTCGTCCCCCGGATTGTGGAGTTGGCTTTATTGATCGTGGTGGGGGAGGGAGGAAGTGAGTGAGTGAGTGAGTGAATCGGATAGATATTGTACCTAGCTAGATAGCTATGTGTGATAGTTGTGGTTGCTTGCTCGCTTTCTCATGCCTCGTCTCATACAGGCTAATAGCTCGAAGTGCCATTAGGGGGTGCGGCATTGAAATCGACAGGTCTGCGGAGTCGCGTCTGACTGGCTGAATAAGATGAGTGCGAAAGCTGGGAGTAAGAGATACCGAGGTAAATACTAGGTAAGGCCTTACGAAGTACATGTAGGTAGAATAGTTACAAAGTACATGTACTTCAAGGTAAATTAGCGTAGTATAGAGGGCGGATTTGATTGGTGGATTAGGGCAAACGACTTAGGCTAGCTGTATTTGGTCGATACTTAAATTTTACGTGAACATACATGGTACCAGGTTATTACTGAATTCAATGTTACTTTGTGAGCTTCCCGTAAAACGCCTAGTGCCCCGTCTCCCTAAGCATCTCCTCCTCTCGGCCTTGCACTCTCACATGTTATCTTCTAGTCTTATCCTTTGGAACTGCTTGACCACTTAGTGAAGCCATTTAGGATCTAATTCAAACTGCTCCTTGCACAGTTCCTCATCCGCTTCCGACCAGCCGCCGCGGCTCTGTAATAAATCTACCGCTGCACAATGGCCTTCTTGAATAGCTAACTTGACCGCTCTGAGATATTGGCAGCGCGCAGTTCCCGTGATTGAGGCCCCATAGCAAAGAAGGAGCTCCAGCATATCAAGCCTTCCATGTTCCGCGGCTCCCTCCAGCGCGGTCCTGCCGTCTTCTTCTGCTCCGGCAGCATTTACATCAGCGTCAAGCTCGAGCAAGTGTTTAGCCAGCCCTAGGTAGCCGTTCATGGCAGCTAGTTGCAATGCAGTTGCACCGCCTAAGTATGCCGGCGCGGCGTTAACGTTTGCTCCTACGTCCAACAGACACTTGACCAAGTCTAGATCTCCTAACTCGACGGCTAACTGTAGAGGGGTGCGGCTGTAGCGCTTGTTTTTGTCGTGTTCGTTTGGATCTGCGCCGGCCTGGAGCAACAAATGAAGTAGTTTCGGGTTTTTTTTATTCAAGGTGGTCTCTAACAGGCCAGTGGCTGGACCTTCAAGCCGGTGACCTTGGTCATATAGCGTTTGAGCAAGCGAAAGGTTACCATCATTGACAATTACACGCCAGGTTTGTGTATCAGGTTGCCAACCGTTGCGTAGAAGCTCTCGAAATGCTTCCATTGCTTGCGCGGTCTGACCCATGGCCGCCAGGGCTAATGGGCTTCCAGTCCGAACTTGTAGCCAAGGGTTTATGGTGCATCTGACACGCCAAAAGTAATTCTCGGAGTGACTAGGTATATCAGGCACTAGTGCAAACTTGTTGAACCGAAGACGCAGCATCTTTCGTAGGAGGTCTAGGTTTCCGACCTTTGCTGCCAAGCCCAGCGCTGTTGTGTCCAGCAAGTGCTGAAGGTCATTCGGTTGTAGACGACCTAAGTCTCCGGTCTTGATAACCGAGTCTATCGTTGTTTTGTCCAGCTCCTCTATCTCGAATGTGGTCAGGCGATTTGCCAAAAGCCTCTCAGCGACCCAGTATAGCCCACCTTTGATGGCCGCACACATGGACCCTGCGTCGTAGATATCTAGGCTCATTTCGAATATCCAGTCAATATAAAGGACTTCGCCAGAGATAATGGCCGCTTCTAGCGCCGTCATCCCGTCCGTATCTGTGTCCAGAAAACTCCCGCCATATTGTAGCAGTATATTTAAGATACTCCAACAACGAAGGCGGATTGATGAGACGACGACCCCTCCAAAGGGCTTCGCGCCGTATTGAAGGAGTAACGCTGCAGCTTCGCGTTTCCGTCCTTGTAGTTCTTCACCTTCTCCATGTCCTGCCTTTATCACAGCGTGCAGAGCGCTCTCGCCAGTCTCATTAGTCTCATTTGGGCTAGCGCCAGCAGCCAGAGCTGCTGAGAGGAGGTTCCAGTGCAAGTTCAAGGCAGCAGCGTAGACAATTCCCTCGGGGATTGATCGAGCGCCAGCACGGATTACGGAAGCGGCACTGTCAAACAGTGAGTTTTTTGAAATTATGAGGCCCTCAAACTTCATGAGGAACCCAAGAGGCGTAAGACGCATAGGAAACCTCAGTCTCTCTAGAAATGAATTGTTTCCAAGTTCCAGTGCTTTTGCTAAATTAAATGGGAGTATCGCGATAGCATTGACGTTGACATTTTGTTGGATGAGATACTCGACAATCTCCCAACGACCTCGGAGGCATGCAAAATGAAGAGGAGTAGGGGCTGCTGTGGTGGAAGCATAGAAGCTGTAGTGGGGAAAGAGCAATTTGCAAGTATCGAGGCTACTGCCATTCATCGCTGCGGCGTGTAGTGGTGTGAAACCGAGCTTGTTGACGGAGACGGCATTGGGAGAGATCTGATAGAGATGCTCAACCGTATAGTCATTACGGCCTGTAGCGGCTATAAACACATCAGCTGTGACGAAACTTGAAAGTTCTCTCGACGGGTATCGGGTCTTGAGAAGATTCAGAATGAATTTGGTCATCGATAGACTGGTGGCAGCAGCAATGCTGAGGGCAGTTTGTTCATACACCAGACCTGTCGCGGTTTCTAACGTGGCGCTAATATCAGCGCCCTGTCGGTAAAGAATATCTACGATCCCTTCATGATCGCGCTTGATTGCTAAACGTAGGGCGCGGTCCGACTTCTGTAAAGCGCCATACTGAAATAGCAGTTCAACCATGCCGGAGGAGGCCACCTCTGATTCTCTGTCTGATGCAAGTTCTAAAGGCGATTGATGATGCGTACCCGTCCAAAGCGGAGGTACGCGATTAGGGTCGGCGCCTACATCTAGCAGCCACTTCACCAGTTCCATGTTATCACAGTTAATAGCCACCTGCAAGGGTGTATAGTAGTCGTCGCAACTCGGGATATCAAAATGGACGTTGGGATCCTGGCCTGATCTCAAAAGCCATTTGACGACAGTCACAATCGAATCGGATTCCAGCGAGGAGTCGGGAACGGGGTCGAATTCTTGCAAGCTGGCCAATTGGTCCATCGCAGCACGGAAAAGATTCTCCATGAATCCATTGATGGTAGTGCTTTGAAACAATTTGAAGTCTAATTCAAGGTCCAGGATGCCATACCCTCTCAATAATGCGACAATTGATGTCCATTCCTCATCATCAAGACAATCAACCATGTTATTCGATACGCTGTGTATTAGCATGAATAGACATTCTGTGAGCCGGTCGTCCTTCGACCCGTTAATAAGACATTGAGCCCGCTGTATATGCTCGCCTGGGCAGGATTCGGGCATCGAAATTCCAAGACTGCTAACTAGTCGAGAAAAGTTCGGCGGTGAAGCCGTCGAATTGTGGCTAAGGAGCCACCCAACAACGTTGGATAGGATTGAATCAGGATATGCTTGTTTAAGTAGCTGATTGTCTTGACTGACGATTTCCGCTCGATATTTATTCACGGCCGCTGTTCTATTGTTACTATGTGAACTGGGCCTCCCGAGAGATTTCATATTTACTTACATCTCAATTTTTGGCGGGGGAACGTCAGCCATGGTAGGGTCAGTGGCCATTCAAACTCAATCGAGAGTGGCAGTGGGGTGTAGATGACGACCTGTGTATCAGCTGGTAGGGGCGATGGGCTTCGTGCTACTTGGCACGTCAGTCTACATCGTTGTCTTCGAGTTTTTTATGCGAAATATGTATGGGGAATCTAACCTAGCGCTAGAGGTGCGAATACCGGCATATCGCGATAGCGTTCTGTCTCTTTGATCACCGTGGATGGTTTCATACGCTTTCCACAGTATATCACCTCGCTTTCTTTGCCCTCTCGTTTCCGCTTTGTGATGTGGTGGTCGACAGATCTCCACGTTGGTTGACTGATGTTCTTTTTGAAATTCCAGTTCTTCAATTGATATTCTAACTGGTTTTTCCTAGAGACTCATTAGCTACTTTGAAGCATTGGGACTAACACGTCTTGGATACTTACGTGAAATCAAACCCCTTTTTTCTTAGCTCGACCAGAAGTGCTTTGAGCGGCATGTCGTCTACCATATATAAGCGCCTAGTGAGCTCTTTGCACTCAAGCTGCTTCTCCTTATTTAGTTGGGGGCCAGAGGGCGGCATGATTGACGGCAATGAACAGGTTGTGTGAGAGAAGCAAAAGAATCCAAGCCGGAGATTTTGGATGGCGATCACTGCTTATGATAATACTGAAGATGATGGGGATAATAGAGATGTTAAGAATACGAGACGATATCATAGAAATATTTATAAATCGATAAGTGGTGAGCGTACTAGCGAGACGGCTTGAACATATGGCGCATGAGTACCGTGAGTATCATGTTGAGACCTGAATGGCCCAAACCAGAATCTGAAAGCTCAACACATCACCCTGAGTGGCTGCATCCAGAATCGGTGGCCCACTTTCCGGGGTTCTTTCGGTGGCCATGTATGTCAGATCACGCTGCATAATATGTAGTCTGCGCCGCCGCAGCGATACATGAATGCCTGCTGATTGGGCTCTTCCAATATCTGAAAGGGTAGAGAAACCTGCTGCGAAGATGCACAAATGACTGGACTCGCTTATGCCTGGCATGATTCGGTAAATCTCGCCACGAAAGGGGGGATGGATGTGAAAATGAGGCTGGGGCGTTATGTTCGTTCCTCACTGAGTACTTTATAAGAGATCTTAACGGTAAAGTCAATACTAAAAAGCAACATTGAATCTTTAGTTCTTAGAAAGTTTTAACTTCAAGAGAAGATAGGCCCCTATATAGAGGAAAGTAGAGCTTGAGAAGTTTTTATCTATTATACCTAAAACCCTTCATTTACTTACGGCCCTTTAAAATTAGCTAGGTTTATGCTTAAACGTCTTATATTAGTTAAAGAAGCTTATTTAAAACTAACTTTTAGATTTAGCGCTGCTTACAAGTTAATTAAATTAAGTTAAAGCTTTGAAACTTAATTCGGAAATTAAGTAGCTATATTTATTTTTCATTGTTTAACAATTAATTATAAGTAATTTCATTTGTTTAAAAAAAATTCATTTAAAGGCATTTTATAGGTATAGGTTTAATCTATAGATTAATAAGCCGCAGCCTTTTTCGCTGTTTTATAGCTTCTAGAAACTCGTATAGTGCGTAGCACTAAATACAACGGAATACTTTCCCAGCGGTTTCTGGATAGTCGCTTAAATACAGGTAATACCCAGTTCAATATTCACGATATCACCGTGTGAAAATACTACTCTACTCCAGCTTGGCCAAAAAGGTCAGAACCGAGCTCAAGCCATTTCTTGTCACTTTCGAGACTACGAATGTATCCAGGCCGCGCACGTTAATAATGCGCATCCAATGTCCATCCGGCATCAATCAGCAATTGAAAGAAACAAATGAAGACGAGTGGCGGCCTAACTGGCTTCAATCAGCCGGCGCGTCCACCAGGTATATATCAAGAGTGGGTTGTGATTCCGTTCCACGCCGCCCCAGGAAGACAAAAGAAAAAGAACAGAAGAATACATAAGTGGCCTGCCTATACTCGCTCTATGCTTGGAAGGGGGAAGAATAAACCAAAAGAAAAACCCCTATAAACATGACTTTGCCTATCTTAAAAGATAAAGAAGATATTCCACTAATGCAATGGAACTATAATGCTCATCGTCGTCTCGTAACAATTGTCATGCAGTTTTTCCAGTTGGGCAAGATCCTAGGCGACTTGCTCGAGGCGAGTTGATCAAGCCGCGGCCTAAGCATGAAGACTGTGTATATGTTTCTGGACGGGTACTTATTTCCAGAAACCAGTAAGAGTGCAATCTAGAGTACTGCCTCATACGTCCAATAGAATCAAGCTGAGCACAAGTTGGTCGACGTTCTATATTTGATTCGGTCCCGTCTGTGCTGCGGCATCCAAACTTCCCATAGCGTTCCTTCTCGTGTTCTCTTGAGAGACGCGAGCCGGATTTCCATCGAATACCCAAGGCCCAGCATCGTTCCTGGGCGTAACCAGTCCTTCGTGGCCATGCAATACACCATGTCGGGTAGGTGACGGTGTCCTACGTTGCGACCCGTTGGGAATGGGGACAGGACAAGATACTGCATGTCTTGAAGGGCCTGCCGGTGCCGGTGCCGCGGGCGCTGCGTCGTCGGTACCCATCGTTATATCGCCCGAGTCTTCCTTTTCGCTATGTCGCACATGCGAATCCTTTTTTGATTGTGGCGCCGAAGGGATGACTGCAATATTTTCTTGGGCGGCATCGCCTTGAGTGTTCCCCTGCTGCACATCACTTGGAAGTTGTTGCCACTCCTCTGAGGGCTCCTCGACTTCGGCATCAAGATCAGCAGTAGCGCGGCAGTTCGGGCAAATGAAGATCGGAGAGGATGGGCCTTGTAACATTTCGCGGATGCACTTGTAATGCCACGTGTGGGAACACGGAGCAACGAAGAGTGACTGGCAAGGCTAGGTGGAGACTTAGTATGCTGTGATACCCCAAGAAGCTTTATCGGATTAGAACTTACCGCGATAGCGTTTAGACAGATTGAACAATCTTGGGTATGGGATGGTCCAGACCCCCCTGTCGACGTCAAGTCTCGTAAGCGTTGGTGGGTTGTCATACTATCACGCAGTTAGCAAGCTCTCATCAAGCGGCGGTCATGCAGATCCAAGCGGTCTGGTTCGGCGGGCGGGTTCATCTCAGAACTACGATGAGACATACTTGAAGGTGTTGGGCTTCGCCTGCCAGCCCCTATTGAGTTCGATGCGCATCTTGACGCATCGGTAGATCATTTCCTCGCCCCCCTTGAAATCTATCCCCAGCTGCACAATATCGCCATCGTTAATCGGATACGGCTTCGACTCGGTCCCCGGGGCAGCTAGGCGGATGTGATTGAGAAAGGTGCCCGACGAGCTCTTGACGTCTCTGATGTACCACTTCCCCTTCTCAAACCAGAACTCGCAATGACGGCGACTGACGACCTTGCTCTTGAAGCCGACGGGTGCCGCCGACGGGGCGTTCATGGGGGTGGGTGCATGATTTTCCCGTTCCGAGTAGCGGCCAACCTTGATCGTCTCCTTGCCGGTGGGCAAGGTGCGGGCGACTGGCGAGAAGGACAGGGAGGGGCGGCTCGACCGCGGATCGTAGAAGGCCGACAGGCGTAGAGAGGGGAGGGATTCGGCGGGCGACATGTCATTCACGTTCACAGTTCCCAACGTCGCCGAACGAGACCTTGTCATATCCGCGTTGGCAGAGGGCGGCTCAGGCTCGGGGCCAGGGGATGGTGCGGTCCTCTCTGTCGTTTCTGTCCTCTCCTGCAACAAGGCAGCAGCGGCTGTCTCGCAAAAGCGGGAGCTGAAGCGGCGGCTGTTGGAAGCAGGGAATGCGGCCTCGATGCGGTCGACTATGGCGGTGTCGAGGGTTATAGAGAGCGGCTCGGCTAAGTAATCTGAGCCGTTGAGACGGAGGGCATCAGCGATGGTGGCGACGAAGGCGGACTCGGACTCGGACTCGTCTCGACTCCTGATGGGAGTGTCACCGGGGCCTGTACTGGGACCTGTATTGTGATTCGTGCTGCGACTCGTGCTGTGATTCGTGCTGTGATTCGTATTGAGACTTGTACCGTGATGCGTGTTGGGGTTTGTACTGTGGTGCGTGTTGGGATTTGTATTGGGATTTGTGTTGGGATTCGTGTTGGCGGTGCGGGTGGACGAGGAGCGGAAGATGGCGCCGTGGATGCTGTGGCGGTTGAGGGTGCGGGAACTGCTGGCCTCGCGGTTCGAAAGGAGCGGATTCGCTGCGTAGCTGCGTAGATTAAAGAGGCCGCTCAGGCGTTTTCGGGCGGATGACGTTGGTGACGTTGGTATGGATGTGGTGGTGGAGGGAGCAAGGGGCTCGAAGATGGTAGGCGACGGAACGGCTGCGGGTTGGGAGAACATTGTGAAGTACTAAGTCACCTAGACCTGGAGACCTGCGTCGCCCTGTGGAGCGGCAGGTTGGGGTCGGCTGGTTGGTCGCGTGCGTTTTGGATAGCGGGGGTGGGCTGGTGGGTACCTATTCTGCTGCTGCAGCAAGCAAGCCTATAAAGCAGCTGGCTCCGGGGGGCCTCAAGTATCAATCACAGCGCACCGCCGGGTAATAAGTGGTATGTACGGTAGGTACCTCATGTAGGTTAGGCGATGGGTACATGTATAAGTGCCCGGGCAGATCGTGTCGTACGAATGGATAAATAGACGGTGCAAAATAGAACCAAAAATAAGACAAAACAAAAAAAAAAAAAAAAAAAACAAAAACAAAAATAAGACGTTTCGAAATGGTATAAACGGATGAATGTTGCTGGCAGTACCTCGTCCGAACAATTTCGTCCAACCAAAGAGGCCAGCGAAGCTACTAATAGCTAGCATATAAACTCGTTCATCGCCAATCGAGAGGTGTAGGCCGACGCTAACAACGACGTGATGCTGGTGGTTCGACAGGCTGAAAGGCGAGGGGTCATGAGACCAAGGTAAGGTTGGTAGACTGCATGAAACGTTGTTCCCAGGTAGGTAGGTAGATAAGTAAGTATAAGTAGATAGGTAAGTTATAAGCAATGCAGGCAGGTGGTAAAATCGAGAGACGAAACACAGACTGCGCTGGGCAGCAAGAATTGCACTGGTAAGGAGGATAGAATGGCAAAGGGGGAAAAGCGAAGGAAACCGTCAAGAGAGAGGCAGTTGAAGCATGATAATATACCTAACCTACTTCGTACCTAATGTGCTTAATTAAAGATCACTAGGATTAATCTGTCATTTGCTAGCCACCCAACAGCGAGCGTAGTGTAGACTAAATCATTACGAACAAGGGGGCACAGTTCCACAGGGCTCAGGCGGTAGTAAGCTCATGAAGATCTCTTCTCTATCTCTCCGTCAGGATGGTTCAAGGATGCAAGATGCAAGCAACCGCTCTGTTATGTCAACCAGGGGATGCTCCCATTAAGACTACCTAGAATGCCTTTAGTATGGGGCTCTGCTTAGGGATAGGTAAACAAGACGCAATAAGCATTACACCTGCATTGACTCGGATGAATTAGCTCGAGTGAGATTATCAAGTAATAATTGGACGTGGACGTTTTAGCGGATTGGCTAAAAAAGTACTGGTTGAAGAGGCCTGGAATGGAGATGTCCGACTCGAGCATTTCCAGCGACATAAACCTAAGCCACATCGCCTTGAGTCGATCACCACAAGAGTCCAAGTCTTCGTGGATCTGACTACTTACAAGTTACAAGATACTTATTCTATTTAGGAAAGAATCTTCAACATTGGTGTGAAGGCCGGCCGCCCACTACCTCGCTCTAGATATATGGTGCGTATCATCCGTTTAACATCTGATCACAGCCCGGATAAAAGCATAGGTAATCTTGAACCCGAAATTATGGTAAGCATACACTGCCTATGGTAAGACTAGGCACAAAGCAGCAGATACACCATACGCATATGCATCGACGCTTCGATAGATCGTTCCTAGTATAGGTATGTGAAACAGGATGGGATAAGCGTAGCTCCGGCACATGTCTGAATACTGAATAGTGTTGTAGAACAAGTGCTCGAGTTTACCCATCGTCAGCCTGCACCCCAATCCTATTGCAACGCTCCCGGGTCGTGTCTTACTCAAATAGGGAATCTTCTGGATTGTTTGGGTAGCAGTCAAGTCATGCTCACCCCGGCTGGCACTGGCTGGTTAGTACTGGTGATCCTATCAAGGATTAGTACACCTATTTGGGGCAGTAAAGATTACTTACAACTGAGTGGAGAGAGACTCGATTCGGATCGAATTAGGACCATCACGGTGAAATCTCAAGGTAGATCACGACTGACTTGTAGGGTACTAATGTCGATCATCCCATCAGTGCTGACCTCCACCAGTTAGACTACCTAAAATAGGTACACCTATGTACCTAAGGTAAACTGGGTGGCCTTCGCAGTATATTGGTAAACTCCATGTCTTCGCCTTTGGCCAACCAGCTAGTTTGCCAGAATGGTAGAAATCCCGAGTCAGGCCCGGTAGGCAGGTCGACAGCATTTGTGTACGTAGGAATTGACTTTGTCTCGCCTCGCCTCAGCACAGATGCTTAAAATAATGCATAAGTCATCAGATGTTCTAGGTAGGTCCTACTAATAATCGGGATTGGATTGAGGGGCAACTCTACACTAGTAGCGTGCTAATTTTAGAATTCTTCTACCCGCCCCTGAACTTACACAAGTGTTCCATTGTTTCAGAAAACGACAAAGCACCAGAATGGTCAACGCCGCTAGTAACAACTAATCTCAGCCTATCCCCAGGTTTCAACCCTTCGGTCCATCCGAGATCAAAACCAAAGTACTTTGTCGGTACCTGCTTCTACCTAGTGTGGTTCCATCTGCCGGTCGGAGATTAAACTTTACTTACACGCAGGTTACCTAAGTATGTAGGTATATTTAGAAAGAAGATAAGTGCCTGTCTCGTATCCCCCGTGTAGAATCGGCATCAATTACTTCATTCCCTCACAACAACAACGATTTGATATGTGATTAGGCGGGCAAGACTAAGATATCGTTAAGCCTGTTTATTTCACGGATTGGGCCCTCCTAAATCCCCTACGTATATATAGGTACTTCGCTTAAAGACATGATCTCCGTAGAGCTATATAATAAGACATAAACTTAGGTTACCAGTGCGCTAGAAAGGGTTTCAAATACTTTGTCCTATCTACGTTAAGCCTGTGTAACATAAGCGATCTACATTCTAGCTGAGGTGAATGTTGCTGAGAGTTGCGTATCAATACCTATCCAATAATTCGGCAATGAACCCAAGGCCCTTAAACACGTCGATACAGTTGTAGGCTGAATTATAACGTAGAACACACATCTATCGAGGATAATAAGGCGCTTTCGAATGTTTTATTGACTATGACGTCACCTGCCTTACTATGGCTGTGTGGTGCGCAAGTGTACAGTGTACCCATGTACATGGGCTAGATTGGGCACGGGCCATAGACCACCTGCACTGATCTCTTGCCCTGATAAGGACAGATAAGGACGTTCTTTGGTCATCTCGCTGCAAATATCTCCCTCCACTTCGAGAGACTTTGGTTCAACACTGCGCAGACCCAACCGCGCAGCCCCTCCGTTATGTTTCGCGCATATACGTCCAAATCCTTAGTCAGAGGCCTTGCCTCTCCCGTGCGTGCAAGGGCCAAGATATCCCGCCTGCCACCAAGTCGCACCCTCGCAACAGTCAAAACGGTCCAAGTCCCAAAAGCCCAGGTAAGCCATCCAGCAGAACACTTCCTCCTCTCCCTCCTCCTCCTCCTCCTCCTCCTCCATGCTTCTCTATCCTCCATGCTTCTCTGTCCTCCATGCTTCCATGCCGTAGCTGTCTGGCAGCTCTCTCGCAGCTCTCGTCCTCACACTTCTACAGGAACCTACCGAACTCGATCGGATAACGACCCTTCCCAATGGCGTCCGTGTCGCATCCGAGGCCCTTCCGGGGTCCTTCTCCGGAGTGGGCGTCTACGTCGACGCCGGCTCTCGTTTCGAACCTCCTCAGCTGAGCGGAGTCAGCCATATCATCGATCGCCTGGCCTTCAAGTCCACCACAAACAAGTCGAACGAGGATATCCAGAGTGCCGTCGAGTCTCTAGGTGGGAATATACAATGTGTCTCTTCCAGGGAGTCCATCATGTACCAGGCCGCCACCTTTAATTCGACCGTTCCCGTCGCCATCGAGCTGCTCGCCGACACGATCCGAAACCCCTGTATCGCCGACGAGGAGGTCGCTCAAGAGCTTGCTACTGCCGAATATGAAGTAACCGAGATCTGGAAAAAGCCCGAGCTCATCATACCTGAACTGCTCCACATGGCAGCCTTTAAAGACAACACTCTCGGCAACCCCTTGTTATGTCCCATGGAGCGCATACCACAGATCGACAAGTCAGCCATCAAGACATACAGAGACATCTTCTATCGTCCAGAGCGAACCGTCGTGGCCTTTGCCGGCGTTCCTCATACCGAGGCCGTGCGGTTGGCCACCCAGTTCTTTGGTGACATGAAATCCACCGGGCCGCCACTGCTCTCAAGATCCGGCTCAGAAACATCCCTTGATTCGTCATCGTCGGCCAAGACCGAGTTTTCCGCTCCATCATCCTCGTCATCCGCAACCTCGAATCAACAATCCTCCAGCTTCTTGTCTAAGATACCCCTCTTCAAGAGCCTCTCTACTTCGGCGAGCAAGAACGCTTCCGTCCACGACTCGGCAGCTCTTCTGCCGACATTAGAACACATCTCTGCTCCCGCCCGATATACAGGCGGTTTTATATCACTTCCCACCCAACCACCCTCCTCAAACTATTTGCAACCTACCTTTAGCCACATTCACATAGCATTTGAAGGACTGTCCTTGGCATCCGAGGATATATATGCACTTGCAACGTTGAACACCCTGCTCGGCGGTGGTGGGTCGTTCTCCGCTGGTGGTCCCGGAAAGGGCATGTACTCTCGACTGTACACCAATGTTCTCAACCAGCATGCTTGGGTGGAAAACTGTATGGCTTTTAATCATTCATATACGGATTCTGGTTTGTTCGGTATATCGGGATTATGCTTGCCCGGCCGTACTAAGCACATGTTGGACGCCATGTGCCAGGAACTTAGGGCGCTTACACTGGACACTGGCTTTTCAGCACTCGGCGAAGTCGAGGTCCAGCGGGCAAAGAACCAATTACGATCGAGTCTGCTAATGAATCTCGAGAGCCGCATGGTCGAGTTAGAAGATCTCGGCAGACAAGTCCAAGTTCATGGCCGGAAAGTACCGGTGCACGAGATGTGCCACAATATCGAGAAGCTAACCATCAGGGACCTCCGGCGCGTGGCAAAAGAAGTCGTTGGTGGCCTTGTTCAGAACAGGGGCAATGGCAGTGGCGCTCCCACCGTCGTGATACAAGAAGCAGATGCGCCCGATTTCACCGCGAAGCTGATGACATGGGAAGAGATCCAAGACAGAATATTTAGATGGGGACTTGGCAGACGATGAGGATCCGGGTCCCACACCGAAGCCATTTTGATCAAAGGGGTCAACTATCCATATACCCAACAACGGTGGTAGAATGTACGAAATTAGGTGGTCCTATCTACCCGTGTATAAGCTTGTAACAACAGTATGATATTCACGACGGAATGGCATGCCGCTTGTTAATATATTTATTCAACAACTCATAGCACTCCCACGTCCCGTGTGCTATCCCCCCCGACTAGAGCCGGGGAGGGTACACAGATAACCGGTTTTCGACGACAATGACTAGGGTGTTGCTATAACGTCTTGATTTCCTGCTATTTTGCCCGAGGCCTGTGCTAAATAGACTGGGAGGTGGTTATACAGAGCAGCAAGCAGCATTGGCTACAAGAGCATTGGCTACAAGCCACGAAGACAACCAACCACGTCACACAATCTATTATACAAGATAAGCTTTTGCCCCGACGAACCTCACGGTCGTCTCCTTTCCGCCCTCGACCCCCACGCGCTCGGACCCCGCAGCCGGCCCACGCACCGTCCCGGCCGTGCCCTCGGGCGCATCAACGACAACCTCGACGTCGCCGCCCGGAAGCGCCCGCCAGCTGACCCCCAGCGGCCCATACGGCGTCGGCACGACGCCCCTGGCCCAGGAGACGTCCTCGGAATCCGCGGCGACGACGTCCACGCTCCACTCCCGGAACCCGGGCCCCGCGGGCGTCACGCCGAGCACGTACGCGGTGAGCAGCGGCGTGACGCCCGTGGACCAGCCGTGCGCGAGGCTCGTGTCGGCGCCCTCGTACTTGGACCCCCCCGCGCCGACGCCCTCCCAGTGGGTGACGCCGGGGTCCCGCGCCGCCATCCAGCCCCAGGTCCTGCGGATCAGGTCGAGGGCGCCGCGGGCGTCGCGGGCGGCCCCGAAGCGCGCGGCGCCCTCGAAGTACGAGGTGAAGGCGTACACGCGGTCGGAGAACCCGGCGCCGAGCGCCTCGCCGCCGGCGTCGTAGAAGGCGTTGCCGTGGGGCCGCGCGTTGTGCGCCGCCAGGTACCCCAGCGCCGCGGACGCCGTCGCCGCGTCCCCGATGCCCGCCAGCGCGGCGAGGCTGTTGCCGTCCTGCGCGTGCGCCGCGCAGCCCGCGCCCGTGCAGTTCCTGTCTAGGTACGCTGACGCCGCCGCGTCCCAGAACGTCTCGTGGAACCCTTGCGCCACGGCGGCCGCGCGGTCGCGCCAGCGGGTCGCGGCGTCGTCGTCGGTGTTGTTGTTGTTCGTGCGCAGCTCTGCGAGCGCAGCGCCCTTGGTCAGCGCGAGCACGTACAGGGCGCTGTAGTACGCGGCGGAGCCCGGGCGGGGCAGGAACGCGTAGTCGCCGTACCCGTCGGGCCTCACAAGGAGCTGCGTCGCGGCGTCCGTGTGCGCGGGGTAGTACGCGTCGAGGACGGCTGTTAGGACGCCCCAGTGCTTGTCGACGTACGACGGCGCGTCGCCCGTGTAGAAGACGTAGTCCCAGCTGCACAGGACCCAGTAGAGCGGGTAGTCGAAGAGGGCGAGCGAGTACCCGTTGATGCTGGCGGGCGGGATCCAGCCGTCGGCGCGCTGGTGCGCGGCCAGGTCCTCGAGGACGTTGAGCGTCGCCGCCGCCGCCGAGGCGCCGTGCGAGAGGTAGCTCGTCAGAGACGCGACGGCGAGGTCCCCCATGTACGGGTCGCGGTCGCGCTTCGCGCCGTCGTGGAGCACGAGCTTGCCGAGCAGCGAGGCGCTCGTCGCGCCGCGCGGCTCGGTGTCGTTCGCCCGGAAGACGTCCGTGCCCATCTCGACCGTGTACGCACCGTCGAACCACCACTGCGTCAGGTCCGCGTCCGAGCACTCGAACCAGCCCGCGTACGTGTCCGGCGTGCCGAGGTACCCCGACCACCGGAGGCCTACGGACGCGATCCGGACCTCGCCGGCGGCAGACGTGTACGGCGCGTCCGTCTCCAGGGCGTCCAGCGAGATGCGGACGTATCGGAAGGCGTGCAGGCCGTCGGCGCATACCTGGCTGCCGTACTCGCAGCCCCATTGGTCTTCCCAGGTATACGGGGCGTTCTTGACAGCGACCTAGGATAGATAGATATATCAGTAAAAAAAACCGGGTTCTCGTGTCTGTTTCCTTCGAAATGCCAACAAGATATCTTTTTTTTCTTTACTTACCTGATCTGTTCCCGTAGTGACGAGCTGAGGCGGATCCTGTAGTAGAAGAAAGTTAATCTCCTAGACTACTCGATATCAACTCCAAAATTTATCGTAGTAAATCTCATTTCACCAGCACCACGATAGAACATAAAACATAAAACACAAAACATACCCCCTGCGCCCTGTCCGAGCGCGTGTAATCACTGCGGTCAGTGAGGAACTCGAGCGCCTCCGAGAACGCCAAGCGAACGCCCGGAAACCCCCCGGACGAGCCCGACCCATTCGTCGACCCGGCGAACTCGAGCAGCAGCAGCCCGACGACGTTGCGTCCAAAGTCGACGACGAGCGTCGGGGTCTCGTCCGAGTCTGCCCCGCCCCTGGCGAGCACGGTCGTCGCGGCGCCCGTGACCAGCCCGTCCGCGTTCTCGACGTCGCCTCGCGTGTACCCGCCCTGCTGCAGGACCGCCGCCGGGCGCACGATGGCGCTCGCCGGGCCGCGCACGTACGTCTGCCAGCTCGGCGGGTCGTCTGCCGCGCGCGTCGGAGTATAACAGAGCGATGTGATGGAGGCCGCCTGCCAGAGGACACGGACGAGCGAGGGAGTGTACATGGCGATGTTCCCCCCACCGGTTTAATCACGGACGTGTATGTACACCGTGGACGGGAGACTTATTAACTTAGTGAGTTGATCACTTAATCACTTGATTAACGCGAGCTTTCCACCCCTCACGCACCATCTCGGGACGTTTTACAAGTCCCACGCCCGCAACACCCCCTCTCACACAGGGGAAGACCAGGGTCCGACGATCAGATCCTAAAGTCGTAAAATATCCACTTGAAACGACGCAGGAGAGAGCCAGATTGGGGAGCTCGGTGCAATGCCAGCCCGATTCCTTCGGGGGGGAAGGCTCCAGGGTACGTGCTGCTTGCTGGTCCCCGGGGCCAGCCCCGTTTCCCACCTGCCGCATACGGTACGGGTTGGCAGTGCCCAACGGTCGGTCGTCGAACGATGACGCGCTCGATGGGGGAGGAGAGATAGGTCCCAGCCGGTGTTACCCAGTTTGTCTTGGGTGTCGTCAAAAACCATGTTATACTTGGTGCAGGGGTTTCGCTGGTATTCGGGGGTTATGCATGATTACTGTAATTAATTATTAAGCTACACAATCTTTTACCTACAACTCAAGAACAGCCTCAATTTGATCCAAGGTTGGTATATCTAGAGGCGTGAACAGAATAGCGGAGTCGTAGTACCAGCTATCTTGCCAGTGAGATTCTACATATAGGCAGGGTGGCTGACGTAGGGTAAGTATAGCTCGGACAATAAAGAGACTTCATAGGCAACTACAACGCTGGTAATAGCACAGCATACTCAATGCATCACGACACGCGAAGAATACGCAGAAATAGTAAGTATAGAGAGAAAGCGCGTCGCTTTCGTGAAATTGTATTAGATGCTTTAGCTTTAGTTTCATGATGAGGTGGTGGAACTCAGAGTTCGTTCTATCCCCTTTGCCCCTAACGCCATTGAGCAGGGCAGCGGCTCAGCCAAGTCAGATCTATAGCCGTGGCTATACAGTGCTGCTGCTCGCATGATTTGTACCCAGAAATCACTTTTATATATCGCCTGAGACCCGAGGTCAGGATTATTCAACCTGAGCCATTCTCTTTGACATGCTGTAAAGATGGTTAGCCGGTTTGAAGTATACTGTAAAGGAAATAAATATGTCACTTACAAGTCGTAGAAAGCAAATTGACTAGGCTGGCTGCCGAATTCGTACACGAAACGGGATGCCAAGTAGCTTCCGAAAATCGCTCGGAGATATGAATCTGGAACGCGACCAATGATTGTGTCGAGCCCAAGTTTGTCCAACAGGAGCTTAGGCAGCGCATCGGCCAGCACGCTGCGCCGGATTTTCTCACTCTTCCACAGATCAGACCGTTGCAACTCCTCGTCGAGCTCTGTGATAGCAACAGACAGCTTATCAGAGAGGACTGAGCGAGGCACGCCAGTCTGTTCATGTTCTCTCCAGATTGCCTCAAATTCTAGGCGAGCGTTTCCACAGATTGTCATTTGAACCTGCTTCACGTAGGCCTTGTAGAACTCGGGTGCTCGGCCTTGACTGTCGCAGCACATGTTCTTCTCGAATCCTTCATCGTCAAAGCTAAGCGAAGCAAGAACCTCTAGTGATGACGATGTAACACCGCCCTTATTGGCGGATGCATCCTTGAATAGAACGCACCCAGCTTCTTCCAGCCGCAGTTTGGCATCCTGTGTGATGAACAAGTTGGCCCCTTCGACAATGTAGGGTATTCTTGTTCTACCATCCTGAATCAGCCTGTTGACGGTCGATAGGTCAATGGACTCGGGGCGACCGCCACAAGGTACGAAACAGTCCACGACGTTCGAATCTCGCAGATGGAAGACATTGCGAAATGAAGTTCCACTGGCGACAAATTCGCCAGAAGGCAGAGTGATATTGGAATCATCGCACAATACTCGATATCCGTCCTTTGACAGCTTTGAAATATCGAAATGAGAAATCATGAGGCGACCCTTGGCTAGGCGCCGCAGCTCGTCTTGATCGAGACCATTGGGGTCGACCAGAACACCGGAGCCATCCACAATTGAGGTGTATTTTTCATTGCTGAGGAGTATCTCGTTACTTCCCAAGTCACCATCAGGGCCACCAGTCTGCATCTTCCTGACTGTAGCAGGGTCGAGGTTCAATTTCCGATAAATCCCCTTGACATACTCCCTGACTGATAACGTAGTCATGCCATATGCGTCGTGCGGGATACCACCCAACCTAGGCGACTTCCCGGTGAAGAAGGACTTCCACCAGGGGGCACCTCGAAAACGAGCATGCTCGGTAGCCCAGTCAACTAGATCAGCCGTGTTCTCGTCGGGGCCCAGAAACAGAATCTCTTGCCTGCCATGGAGATCGACTATAGGATTCTTGATGCCTGGAGTCTGGGCAGGAAGCAAAAGATCGAGAATACTATCAATATACTTCTCGAACGCTTCTCGTGCTCGGTCTTGCTGCTTAGCGTCAAGGAGAATGACACCCTTGGAACCGCCTTCGGGGATGTCCTTATTCTTGCGTTGTTGTGTGCTTGCCAGCCCATAGTTTTCATCAAATAGATTCCTTGCATTGATACTGAATGCCTCCTTGCTGCGAGATTTCACGATTCGGATACCTCCTCGAGCCACGTCTTTAAAACGTAGATGAAAGCCGCGTGCCTCGGAACTGATCACAAGGAACATGCCGTATAGTCGACGGGGATATTCTGACTCTGGAAGGAAGCTTGGATCAAGACGGAAACTCAGGGCTACTTTGGTAGGCGTGAAGTAGTTCGTCTTCAAAACGGCGCTGTTAAAGATGCGGAATGCAGTCATGACCATCTCTTCATGTTCATTCGACACTTCTCGGCTGATCTTATCCTTGAGACGGGCATCTGATAGAATGTCAACTGAAGGAGTTGGCGCGACGAGATGCCGTTCGAATCCAGCACCAACAGCCAGGTGAACATTGGCGAAGGCCGCATACAATGATCTGATCAACTCAGGGTAGGACGAGATGATCTCCAGAATGTAGTCGGGAGTAAATGTCTCCGTGCGCAGACGACGCTTTAGTTTGGAGAGCATCTCTGCGTGCGCCGCGTTGGTGGCATTTAGAGCATTCCTGATTGATACGTACTCAGGGCCTAGGCGGTTTAGGAAATGCTGGACGAAAACCCAAACGCAATGCCCATACACAGTTTCCTGCAGGCTGAGCTCGCCGGATGCGAAGAGCGGATGAAGCTTATTCCGCGGAATACAGTATAAGAGAGAGATTTCTTTTGTGATCTGGTGAATTGATTGCTCCATTGGCATACGTCGGGTCTCAAGGTTTGTTGCCGGCTTCAGGTAGATACTCATGACGGTAATACCGTTTGAGAATTGTTCCACATACTTCCTGGAGCTAGTGACTCCGTAGTAATGGTACAAGTCACTCAGGGCGCTGAAAAGCCCCCGGGCGGTACGGGAACGGAATGCAACAACCAGACGCTTCTCTTCCGTTCCCTCAATGTCGAATACTTCAATCACCGGGCCTGTGCGGGTGACAGCTAGCTTGATAATGTCATGATATATCAATTTGGTATTCTTGGTCGCCTTGGTCAGAAACATCCGGTCGCTGATGACCTCAAGCCGAGTCTCATCCGGATCCGGCCTGGAGTCCACGAACTGACACTGATACACGAAGTAGCAGCGTAGCGACGTGGTAGATGATTCGCCGCTGGATAGCGGTGCGGGAGAGCGAAAGGTCTCGACCCGAAATCTCTTGTCTGGGTCCGCGTGATCAAGATATTTCGCTTCTAGCCTGTTCTCGTAACGCGGACCTTTGAGGTTAGGAAGTCCCGGGACGCTGGTATCGATGTAGATAGCATGATCTACAGCTTCCATATCCAGCTGGATTTCTTCACGCTTGTCTATGCGAGAATGGGCCGCGACTTTGGCGGCGTACATCGATGTGATGATGGTTGCAATGGCTTCCGCCTTCTCCATCTGGAAGTATACATCGTCGATGCCTAATTCATTATAGAACCAGGATATTTGCTCGTCCAGATGCGAAGCCGGGATCCAGTTATCCTTGGTGATGAGTTCCTTGACTAGAATCGGTTAGTAAGATACTGACAGCAACAAGCGACTACAATACAGCACAACTTACCTTTCTTCATCTGTTCATCCTTGCCCGTGAACGCCGGTGCAATGTACCCGACCGTAGCAGAACGTAATATCCTGTGGCCATTGTGGCCATTCTGTCCATTGACTTTATTACTGTCGAGGGGGACGCTGAAATGGGTGGGCTGCGGTGAGGGATGGCGAGAGGGCTGTTCATCCTTAATCTTGACGAGCAGTTTGTTGGCAAGGGTTGGCGGCTCTGCTGAAGCCATGTCTTTTGAAGCCATGATTCCACTGCTGGGCCGGAAACTCTCCAAAGATTCCAGGGGTTCTATATAGTCGGGAAACCTGTCCAATGGCAGATCAGTTGTCTGCAGCGTCAATACTTTGATTGCCATGGTAGAGACTGGGAGTTGGATTCTATCGACAAGGGACTGACGGGAATGAAGATTGGGATAGAGTGTGAGATTGATCATTTAAGGTTCTATGTGGAGGCGAAACCTTGGGTTGATGAAGGGAGAAGGGGAAAGAGATAAGCTGGCATGGGCATCAAGACGACAGTTAAAGTGGAGGATCTCGCCATGATATATAACTGGCATCGGGCCGCAAGCCTTACTTGTTGAGGACCGAGATAAGTGCACCCACTGAGAACACTCTGCTATAATAGTGATACAAAGGAGTTGATGGTAATACATGGCAATATATGGGTAATTACACCCTAGGGGGGTTCTCGTATTCAGTTATGCAGGCCGCGTAGCAGCATATGCAGCCGCTCACGAAAACAAAACCTCAGTGCAGAATAAACGAGACAATGAGTCAGGGATAGGGCATCATGGACAATCCGCTCGTCGTACGGGGCATGGGGCCGGGAAGTCTCGTCTCGCCGCTGGACAACTTACAGAAAACCAATGGGGAGGGTGGGACTTTGATGTGAATTTGATAATGGGGACACAGGTAGGAGAATAACAGGCTGAACAATGATAAGACTTACCGACAGATTATGATATATCAAAAGCGGGATAGATTGTCCGGGCTTGCTGGTGCCGAATGGTCAAGCGGCGGCGGCAGTAGTCCACAAAGGGAGAGCAGAACGGGCCAATCTGCAGGAAGACGGAGAATTTGACTTCGGGGGTTGTCCTCGGGAGGGATGGAGGATATGCAAATATTAAACGTGATAATAAGCCAACCTGAAGATCTGTAGAGAGGAGCCGAACGACAATGGTCGAGTCAATGTCACAATGAACAGTAACAGACTGGCGAAGTTCAAGGCTAGAAAGGGAAAAGAGCGGAGAAGTGTCGGCTCTTAAACAGAGAAATATATACGGCGGAAAGATGTGGTAGGTAGGTGTGTAGGACAGGTTGAGAGGTGGGACTCTGCTTGTGTCACGAATTCTGGCAATGTCTAAGAGAAGATAAGCCTAGGCGCTAGGTACATATAGGGTAGGTGGAGCGATATTGATAGTAGGTACCCAGGTACCTGCCTATGATGATGATGATGATGACACTGACCTGGATGATAAGCCAAGTTAGTGAATTGGCCCAGTCTTTTGTGGCGATGTAGGTAGCACAGCACAGTACAGCACAGTACGCAGCGAGTATGGTACAATGCAGTATTGTGGTTGTATTGCCCCAAGCCGGAGAGAGAGAATACTCTACCTCTTTAATTGCGACAGGTGCGTGCCGAGGGTTGCAGGTTTCGAGACTGAGGCTAAGTACTAACA
The DNA here is from genome assembly GCA_022578855.1 of Nemania serpens. Lineage (NCBI taxonomy): Eukaryota > Fungi > Ascomycota > Sordariomycetes > Xylariales > Xylariaceae > Nemania > Nemania serpens. Next base: position 862,467 of record MU396678.1, on the reverse strand, counting down.
GATACGAGAAGTGGGTTCGATATCAGGAACACATCAGCTGTAGGGCTGGCTTGGGGCTGGCTAAAGTATGCTGAATGTAGGTTGCGAAGTGATAAAATTATAATTGATGGTTACTGAGGGCAGGTTAGGAAATTATCTGGGCGAATTGGATCAAAGTACACTGCGACACGCTCACAGACTGAACGCATCTATTCGTTCTAAGGAATGGGACTCACAAGGTCTTTATATACAACACGTTCACAACTAATTGATCGGATAGGGTCCCTGAGAACACGGTACGGCGTTGGTTTTTACTAAGGTAACTAACACTATTCCCCAACAATCCTGTTATTCTGGGCATACCATTAGTACCTGGTACTTACCACTAATATGACCGTAATATTGTACATGTACAGAAGTACCTACGTCACATGCAGACAGACATACATGTAGGATAGGGAATACCGGAATCGTCCAGAATGAGACCAGAAAAAACTTCACTCGAGGTGACGAACAATGGGGGTCTTCTTTCGCCCACGACTAACTAAAATGGGATGTGGGCTGTGCTGCAATTGGCCCGGCCGCGCGGTACCTGAAAATCTCCACCTGCGGTCTCGATCTTCGGTCCCACCCCACACACTACACTACCTCTACTCTAGTGCTACACAGCGAGTCTATTCTTAGCCATACATATCTATGTATCTCGTAAGTACCTTGAGTGTAACTAGCTTGCCAACAAGAAGTTGAAGTTGTGCTGCTTTAGCTATTGAGCCTTCCTACATACATGTTGGGAACTTAAGGCAGTAATGCTTGAAGATCCATATGATAAGAACATATTCACAGGCTCAGAGCTAATGACAAGAGGCAGAGCAAAACAGGTACTTGCACAAACTCGGTTATACGTCGTGTCATGTATAGGAGTATATCTTGTGACCGATAATATTTTTTGCGTAGTGTACAGCAGGTGTCAAAACAAACCGACACCGCCTCTCCACTAGCTATACCTAGTGCTAGCCTAGAATAACTCAGGTATCTACATGTAGTGACGAGTATGTAGCTACATAGGCGGTTATTCATGGAAGTATGAGCCTTTTCACCCGTTGCATACGTAAAACTAGTCAGTTAATTACCTAAGTACCAGTAGAAAGTAACAGCAACTTACATTGCGGACGAAGAATTCCCACATCTTATAAAATACTGGTACTTACTTAGGTAAGGCATACTACATTTATATAGAAATCCCGTATAAGATCTAATGTATAAGTAATTGTGAGATACGGTACTAAGAAATAAAACTGTTACTGGTTTCGCTGCCTCGAGACCGGTATCCTTACGTCCTCGTATTCACGTGGCCCGCCATGGCCCTCAGATTACTCCCCTAACAGGTACTCTTACAGTACAGTCCTAACTGGGGCGTTCAGCAGGTAAGCCGAGAATGAGCTTATACCTTGTCCTCGCGCCATCGTTTTAGAATTACCTATCCAATTGCATGAAGCTCCCTGGGATCGGTCCGTGGCTTCGTAATACCGGTTTCAGGGGCTAAGAAATGGCAGACCAGCCAGTGGCATTGGAATATGCGTGCACGGGTGGTTGTGTAATACCAGATCGTGTGATGGCTGAGGATGTTTGGCCTTGTCCCTCTCGGGCATGGTCGGGCTTTGTCAGGACGCATCCCGGCGCGCATCAACGATGCGGGTGACTTGTTGTTTTAATTGCTGCCATCCACCTGCCCAAATGCCGTCCAGCCATCCGGACCGTGCTGAACACTGTAACCGTGTTCCGGGCCGTCACCTTTGACTAACACAATCTCTCTTCTTGGTTTACTACATTTACCATTACCCTTGTGGACCAATTCATTACCCCCATTTTACCTGATCACAGAGTTGCCGAGCCCCATATCGCATCCGCTCCATCACCCGATCGGGCGCCCAACAAATCAAGGCGATCTCGTGATGGTCATCGTTTTCAAGCCCCTCTGGATAGCCCCTGGCTACAACCGGGGATGCCGTCGTGGGACTGCGTGTACCTATACCTCCCAGGACCGCTTCTGTACCTGCTTGGCAAGCTCGCTAATAGGGGGACTAGGTAGATCAAACCCCAGATTTTATCCCCTATCTACCTTAGTACAAAGTACCTAACTCCTATACACAACGCAACACTTTCTCCACATCTTGCGCCCCGCCAGACTGGACCTTTGGACCGAGTTTTGTCGAGGCTCTCCAATCTTCTCCAAATCGGATATCATAGCACGGCGGCAGCTATCAATTTCTTCTTCAGAAATGGACGGCCGTGCGTCACTATCTCTCGCAAACTTTGACTAACTTACTCAATTAGTGCCAGAATTGGGCGCCAGAGCGTCACGATAGGATGGATCCACCCAGAAATGATGTGCTCACTAACAATTTTATTTTGTCGCTGTCGCAAAATCACGAAACCTTCTCGAGCTAAAGCATACCTCGTGGGTTGCACGGCCGAAACAAACTTGCGCTGACCGCTTCCACCATCAGGCGCGATCCTTGCGACATTGGCGAGTACTTTTTGAACTCTTCATGCCATTTGTCGTTTTTGAAAACTGGTACTTAACTATTAGCTAAAGTGAAGGCCACGAGACTGATGACTGCTCGGTAGTAGGCGTTCCCTCGGTCCCCTCCCTCCGTGGGATCTGGAGTAAGTAAGCACAATTGCATAGATTTTGCCTGCCGCACCCCCCTCAGATTGGCTCGGCCCGCTTCAAGGCCTTCTCTATAAGGAGACCAGGCGAAACAAGAGGTAAGACGGGAACCAAAATAAAGCCGCGAATCTGGGGTGCATATTCATATACACAGTAACTCCCGATGCGATAGACTAGGTAGGTAAATTGATACACGGGTAGGTATCCCAATGGATCAAAACATATAAGTGCCCCTTATTTATACCGCTTTGTTTTCGCTTCAACAAGACAGGCCTCGAAATAATCGTACCGCACAATCTCCATTTTCGTGGTATTGTCGAGCTAGATGTGGCTAATGATCGAGGCCGCATGAAAGAGTCCAATTCTTCAGTCAGGACTAAAGAATTGGACTGATAGTTTCACCGCCCAACAAGAGGAGAGGCTGCTCGGAGACGTGCGCCCACCCAAAGAACCCACGAATATTGTCTCAGGGGGTTGTTACACTGGTGGTAGCATTTTCGGAGTCTTTGCGGGCGAAATGCAATGTATTGTAAAAGCCGGGCGTCGCACCGAGTGTCACCGGTTGCATCAAAAAGCTTGTATGAAAGCTTGATCTGAAAACACAGCATAAATGAGATTCGAAAAACTCATGCGTACAGGTATACTTCAATCGCAGATCAGCCGATTTGCAAATAAGCATCTATTCTACCTGCCTACCTCTTACAGCATCTCCAAATGTTACCCCACAAACGGACAGATTTGACTACTTCGTGATGACTGTTACACTACCTATCTACCTAGGCTGCCTCTAGATGAGGTATCCAACCTCCTTAGCTCCAATCCATCATGGACTCACCCACCCCACCTTTTACAACGCGGGGCTCTTCGAAATACCTATACTCAGGTAGGTACTTTGTACGGCTTTGTTGTCGAGCCTAAAGAGGTTTTTTTTGCTCCATTTAGCCCAAATTTCACAGCTCTCTAAAGTACCTCGGTCTACGGGGGCTTTCCTGGTTCCTTGCCCACTCATGACTTCTCCGGTCGATGCCTCTCGGTTTTCGGGCCTCCGCGCCCAGGCCGAGGTACTAGATGGCGAGGACGGTCTCCGCCATCTCCGAGGTGAATTCCACATACCAACGAAAGCCGACGTCAAGAGGAAGACGCTTCAAGCAGGTGGGTGAGATAATTTCGTCCCTCTCTCTCTCTTCCCGGGGGAGAGGGGCGGCTTTTCGAAAGTAGCTGAACCCGCCGTAGATCGTAGCAATGACGCACACGTCGATGAAACAACGCCATGCACTTACTTATGCGGAAACTCCCTCGGGGTGCAGCCGAAGAGGACGGCGACCCGCATCCAGCAGTACCTTGCGACGTGGGCGACGCAGGGTGTCCAGGGCCACTTCAAGCCCCTCGAGGACTCTCCTCTGCCCACATGGCTCGATGTAGATGATCGGGCTGCCGAGATGATGGCGCCCATAGTCGGTGCGGACAAGACGGAAGTGGCCGTTATGCAAACGCTGACGGCCAATCTCCATCTGCTCATGTCTGCATTTTACCGCCCGGACCCCAATGGTCGGCACAAGATCATCTTGGAGAGCAAGGCGTTTCCCAGCGATCACGTACGTAACACTTACCCTACAAAAGTCTGCCCGTGAAATTGTGAGCGAGTGAACTGAGATGGCGTGACAGTTCGCTGTGCTGAGCCAGATCAGACATCACGGGTTATCCCCCGAGACGTCCATGGTGACGATTGAATCGCCCTTCGCGGAAGATTCGGCCATCAGCACCTATGACATCCAGTCCGTGATATCAAAACACGCGGCTGACACGGCGCTAATCCTGCTCCCTGGAGTACAATACTACACCGGCCAGCTCCTCGACATACCTACGATAACGGCGTATGCCCACAACCACGGCATATTCATCATTTGGGACCTTGCCCACGCCGCAGGCAACGTGCCCCTCTCTCTCCACGACTGGGACGTGGACGCCGCAGCGTGGTGCACGTACAAGTATCTGAACGGCGGGCCGGGCTGCATCGGCGGCGCATTCATACACGCGCGAAACAGCCCGGCCGAGGCGCCCGAGCAGACCTTCGGCAACCGGCTGTCGGGCTGGTGGGGGAATGACAAGCGGACGCGGTTCCAGATGGAAACCAAGTTCGAGCCCGTCGGCGGCGCCGCGGGCTTCCAGCTCAGCAACCCCAGCGTTCTCGACATCACGAGCCTCGGCGCGTCCCTCGAGGTCTTCGAGCTCGCGGGGGGAATGGTGCCCCTGCGGGAGAAGTCGAAGCGGCTGACGGCGTTTCTCGAGCAGTGCCTCTCGCTGCTCTCGGACGGCGCCAAGGCGCTCTTCCGGAACATCACGCCGCCGGACCCCGCGCAGCGAGGCGCCCAGCTCAGCCTCCTGCTCAACGACGGCCTGCTGGGCGGCGCGATGCACGGCCTAGAACAACGTGGCGTCATTGTGGACGAGAGAAAGCCCGATGTCATCCGCGTCGCGCCGGCGCCGCTGTACAATAGCTTTCAGGATTGCGTATCTTTTGTCGAGGCTTTTGAAGCGGCGTTATTGGATGCCGAGAAGGCCAAACCACGAGATTGAGCTCGTTGCCGAAAGAAACTTCAGGCCGGCTCTTTTACGCGTCCAACTTCTCAATTTTGGAGTGGGAAATGGGATATTGTTCGTTGAGAGGCCGAAGATATATATTCCTACTGTCCGCGGAATCCGTCGAAATGTGGAAAACTATACTATATCTTGAAATATGTGAGGGTTTAATTGTTATTAATTGTCAGCCGTCGTGATTATACTTATGGTTGATAAATCATAAGCCAGATTTACAATACGATACCTGCCCCCTTTCCAGGGTTTTGACAAACACTGCTGGGATGTCTGTTGTTGCCTGAAAGTTGAATCCTAGCCGCACTCTCCTGAAATGAATGACATTTACTATCTCGTTTTCCTTGCTATAAAACTTTCTTCAAAGGTGCTGCCCAACAATCGCAACATTCCGAAATTGTCAAACGCAAACAGGGAACAATAGCAATAGGGGGTGGACAAGAGCGTACATGTGTAGGCCAAGTGTGGCTTAGACAACTATCTGTGTGGCCCCGGCTCACTTTAGGCCAATCAGCAGCGAGTTTGGCGCCCAAAGCGACATAACACCCGGCTGGGCGCACGATGAGGAAGGCGTTGCCCGTAGCATGTTATGACGTAAGTGTCGTCTTTGCCAAGGGTCCGGACGGTCTTCTTGATTCACAAAGTTTCAAGGAACGTGGCAATGCCCGGGGAATTAACTGGACGATATAAACCTGCCAGGGCCACTTGATCCTACATACCTACACATTGACAACCAATCCCCCTACTCAAGTATAATTTTCGACTCTTTTGCACGCCGCCATCATCTCTGACAGTCATAATAATAACCCAAGGTGGGTGGCCACACTTATACCCAAAACCTCTACACGCAAGAGCGGCTCAAAACGATCTAACATTCCTCCCTAACTTGCTCAGAGACAAATCTGCATAAACCAAACCAGACCAAACCAGACCAAACCAAACCAAACCAACGAGACTCCGATTTCAACGGCCACAAGATGCCTTTCTTCTACTCCAGGAATTTCGGCGGCAGACACGTCGGCACGAACGTCAACGTCGGCCGCCATGGCGTGCATCGGGGGCCGTGGCGCTTCTCATTCGGCAGATTCAACTGCTTCCGAGCCTGAACAAACAAACAAATCTCCACTCCCCCTCAATATCTCGCGGCGACACGACGCTGTCTATCACTTTGCGGTAGCTGGTATCCCGAGTAATCGTACCTATCGCGACCAGGAGGTCCGCTATAATAAGAAATGAGCAAGACGTTCAGGCGGTGCGGGAGCTGGGCTTGGTTGATCAGACCGCGTTCGGCACATGCATGGCGATGCAACGCATCCTCAGGGGTCATGAAGGTGGGAGGGTTACGTACGGCGTTTATGGGACTTTGCATATCTGATGGGAGCCGTGGATTTCGGCCCTACTCCGACTTTGACGAGATTTTATTTGTATGCCAAGTGAGTGAGTGGAATCCCGAGGCCGCTTCAACTATTCGATGACACCTCAGGTACCTGGTACTACCTCAGTAAAGGACGACGGAGTTCATGGAGGTATAAGACGCGATAGACAATGCGATACCTGTTTTGTTCAGTTCACGTCGTATCCATGCTGGAACGGGATGAACTCACTGCGAACGCAAGGAATACAATATATTAACTACTCAATGCGCCCCTCAATTCGTTTAGTCAAGTACCGCTTCATTACGACCTGTAGAGGGCTATGGGCTCACTTCGTCGAAGTAGATATCTAGTCCAGGAGACCCCTCTCTTACACTAATATCTTGGTGTGGAAGACGTTGTTATCCAGAAAACTCCATCAAGGCTCTATACATAACATGCCTTATGTAAACAGCTAATTTACTGCCCTCGGAGAGCCTACGGCCGAAAGGAAACATTCGTGCCTGTTTATATGTACCCCTTTTCCTCTTTGGACGCGGCCCTTTAGGAGATTTGCAGCAGAGGCGCGTGCGGGGATGCCGGCTGTAGTATAAGAACAATCTGAGTCTGGCCCTTGCAAGCGTTTGCTCCTTCGCTGCAGCCTAGGAAATTCCTCATCATCCCCGTGGGATAGCTGTCTCTTCCGCTTTGGCCGCTTCTGTGCCACTTCACTTCAGGACGCGGGGTCTCTATGGGAGGAGGAATAGCGTTAGGGCGAAACAAGGAGGAGAACGAGTTTGAGGGTGGAGATGCTTGTTAGTTTGCTACAGGAGGCCGAGGGATGGCAAATATGTTATCACCTCGGGGAAGCAGCTCAGGAAGCCTAAAATCCTGGCCAAATTCTCCTTGCAGCATCTCCTCGGGAGGTTGTTCGTGTTTCCAAGACATGCCAGGCAATATGCCCCATTTCACGTTCCAAATCCCCCTCTTGATCCACGTATTCTTTACCTATTCGTAGGCTTTCGTGTTTATGTCGGCTAAGCCGGAGGTAGTAGCTTGATCAAGTGTCAATCGCTCTCGGATCTACTCGCACTTCTTGGCCACTTGAAAAATGAACTGATAAAAAACCCGCGATGCATCGCGCTTACACTAATCGCGCGGCCGGGGAGGCTTGTTCCTGTTTCGGTTCCTCGTCATTCCTTTCGCCTTCTACTCTCTTCACATAAAAAAAAGCCCAACGGGGGCCTCATCGAGGGGCTCAGGAGTGAGGGGCTCTTCATGCTTCCGGGCCTAATCATCATTGGTAACCCACTTCTCGTTCCAGATACCTTGCTCAACCCGTAGCTTCTTCACATTGTCAATCGCGAGTATGGAGTTAATCGGCGCGAGGCGAGGGGGTACGCGGCGCAATTAGTCTTCGTGGTCTTGACATGAAATTGATCACGGGGAAATGATGCGAAACGTTCCCCCCTTAGCTGCCATTCTGTCTCCTCGCGGCGGCGCTCTTGCTCGCTCCGTGTATCGGGGCTTGGGGGCCGAATAGGAGTACCTGAAGGTTGGGATTTGTGCGAAGGCGGGGAACCGTTGAATCGGTTTCGCCCATGGTCAAGTCAAAGATGGCTGCTAGGGCATCATGGGCTTGAAACAGCCTATCACCCAGAAATGTATCAGCTATGGAGGATGTAGTAACTTGGAAATCGTGACATGGGGTCAAGAAAATAGTAGGAAGAGTTGGATAAGGAAGAACGAGGGCGTGGCTGTTAATTTCAATTTCCATTCTGTCTAAGGATGGAACTGGCTGGTGACCTCACCCAGGTAGGTTCTCTTAGGTATCCACTAAAAAGTGCCCGCATAGCGCTAAGAGGTATGACTACGTCCCGTCCCGTTGGGTCAGTGGGCTGCGCTTAGTGGACGCTAGGATCGATTTTGTCTGTCCTTTTTCATAAGATCAATCCCCCTCATCACCTTGATGTTCTACGCACCTATTTATGGGAGAGCGCTGTGGCTCCCTCATACATCCTGAATGAGCCAATACAAGGACAGTCGGTGGTCATGTTCGAATGGGGGAAGGCAGTTCTCGCTCTCAAGGCAAATTGATTGGCCACACGGCACCAACGTGCAATCCTCGTTTTTGAGCAGATGCTCCAAGCAACAGATTATCTTGCAACCCAGAACCTGTTCATAGATATTTAAAGCTGGAGAATACAGATTTTATCATGGAGGCCGGCTATCATTTCCAACTGGGGGATTTCGTCCTTAGCAATTAATAACCAGAACCTGGCGGATACCATTCCTGGCACACCGATTTACATGGCCCCCGAGTTTTTGACAGAGGGCAGCCAGCAAACACAAGAGTCTGATATGTGGTCTCGCTTTAATACCATGTTGTGGGCACTAAATGCAGGAAATTATGGCGAGCGCGAGGCCAACTGGAGAGACCAAAGAGAGATTCGAGCGACCACCTTATCAGTGCCTTCTCACGGTACCTCTGTTGTCAGTATTCGGGACATGGCGAGGGTAAATCCCGAAGAGCGTGCCTCTGCAGCGCAAATGCTAGTCAAGGTATTACATGGAGAAGGACCCAGCACCCCGCCCTCTTCGTCCGCGGCAAGGCAACGCTCCCACTGAGTTGCGCTCCACCTGACAACTCACAACGCAACGAATATCCAGGATGATGAACGAGACATCCTGATGCCAAGCGGCTTATCAGAGGCTTCGGATAAATCGCAACATTCTAGATACCATAGGTAAAACACCCGGTTACGGGTTTACTTAGACTCTATAGCTAAACAAAAACATCTATTGCTGTTTGATTGATTTAAAGTAGAAAGCCTTGTAAGTCGTATAACCTGGAAGCTTCCCACACATAATAGAGCACTATATCATCCTTCAGGCTGCTCCCGGCTTCCTTACGAGAAGCCATTTATGAAGAGTTTCAATCCAAAAGTTTAACTCTTTCTATTTAGGTAAGTAGTCTATATAAACACACTCGGTCGTTTAATCTCCTTCGTTAAGAGCGAAAACACTGCATTTTGATTGGCTCCCTTTTTTTACCCTTGCCCTCCTGCTGGTGGTCAACATTTTAGCGCGTGCTAGCGACCTTGCCGCCTGGCAGGCCGGTTTGGTGCAAAACCGCCATTTCATCTCAGAGTTGCTCACCACTTAAAATTTCCCGACGCGCCCGACCCAACCATAATCCAGTGTCAGGCTCGACAGTCGCCTATTGAACTTCACACAAGTCGTCTTCGCTTCTGCAAACATGTGGTAAGCACGTACAATCACACTGGCTCCGCCTCCTCCACCACCTCCACCTCCACTTCTCCCCCCAGACGCCCCTCGTCTAACAAGCACTCCCCCAAAGCAAGCACATCTTAAACGCCCAGGTGGCGATCCGATCACCATGTTGTAAGTAGTCACTAGCAGAGCTCTCCATCCATCCATCTATCTATTACCTCCCGAAACCACGCATACATATATGCCCCCTCGGGCGCCCGGGGGCCGGGGCTAAGAGAACAGGCAAGAAATGGTTTGACTGCGCCGACTGCCACCACGAGCAGGAGTCGCACCAGCTCCTGCAGGCGCTCGAGATGACCTTTGCCTGCAAGAAGTGCAAGAAGTGCTTCCGCAAGGACGCCGAGGCCTTCGAGGAGGCCGACGAGTACTGCCCGCACTGCGACAACCACTTCGTCATCGACGCCGTCATCGCCAAGCCCGCCCTGCGCGTCGAGGGCGAGGACGCCCGCGTCGACAACCGCATGCTCAAGGACGACCGCGTCAAGAACCCCGGCCGGAGGACCATATTCGACGTGCAGGACGACGCCGACAAGCTGGGCTGAACGACCCTGTGTGTGTGTGTGTGTGTGTTCGCTCTCCTTTTTTTCTTTTCCGCCGGGTCGACTTGGTGGGAAGATGGATGCAAGCGAGGTGTAGCGGATCGAAAAGGCCGAGGGGGGAAAAAGAGGGGGGAGGGACGCATAATTTCGGGAGCGACTAGACTTCATATGATACCACATGTTTATACATCACGAGACCAACGAACGGAGAAGAACAGACGCACGATCGGCATAGTCGAGCAGGCCGTTGCTATGCATCGTAATTGGAAGGGCAGTCTACTCTAGTACTAGAGTTCCCTCTTTCTGTGATTATTCTATATGTCCCCGCCGTCGTCGCCTAGCACACGTAGCGAGAGGAGATTGACTATTCACCACCCCTGGTTAAGATGGCGGCGCTTCCCGTACCAGGTGTCCGTCCCGTCTTCTTCTTGGCAGCCTCCTCTTGCTTCTCTTGCTCAATAGTCTTGACATAGGTTTCAATATCCTCCACGGGCAGCATCTCGATCGTCTTCCCCGGCGCCATGATGGCGATCTCGATGTTCTTGGCGCCCGTCTGAACAACTTCCAGCAGGGATTTGATAGCTAATGAAATTGTCGCCTCACGATCCATCTCGTCCTTGTAGTTTCGCTCTAGGAATTCTCGCACCGTCTTGCTCGAGCGGCCAATGGCGTTCGCTTTCCTACTCGCAGTTAGCCCACGACCTTTCCCGACGACAGGGGCAGGCATCAATAATTGGTAGCAACATACCATGCCGAGTAGATGCCGCTGGGCTCTGTCTGGTAGAGTCTGGGTACGGTGCTGCCCTTGTCAAATCCCACAACCATGGTGCTAATGCCGAACGGCCGCACGCCACCACTCTGCGTGTACCGTTGCTGTACGCCGGCTACGTATTTTGTGATGTATTCGATCGTGACAGGGTCCTCGACTGTCAGACGGTGTGATTGCGCCTCGAGGCGGGCCTTGTCAACTAGGATGCGGGCGTCGGCGTTCAGGCCTGCGAAGGCTAGGCATACGTGTGTGTCGACGAGTCCGATCTTGGAGGGTGTGATGCGTGTATCTTGTAATTTCATGGCGGACCTCTTCTCGCACCCGAGGACGACGATGTCCTTGCCCTTCACGCCAACAGCGCAGGTTCCTAGGGAGGCCGTGGTTAGATGACAATTAGGCGGTAATGCAGTAGGAAGCGGCGCATCCCTACCTCTTTTGACTGCCTCTCCTGCATATTCAACCTGGAAGACGTGTCCGTCGGGGCTGTGGACCGTTAGGGAAATGACGTGACTGGGTCTTTGCGTGAGGTACCAACCTGAACACTATAGGCAGTGAGGGTTAGTCAAGAGATTGATATGCAAGGGTACCAAGTCCATGGACGCAATCGCACCTGAAAGAGCTCTGTCGTATCCTGATGCCATGATGTGAGTTTATTGCGAGTTTCTGGACGTGTTGGTGGTCAAGGGCGGGATTGAGGTAGCGAGGTGGGTAGGAAGTTGAAGACGATGGTTGTGAAGATGGGCTTCGCTCGCAAGGCTGCCAGAAGTTACGAAGCTCTCAAACGACCAGCTCCAGCGAGGGTCCGAGCTTGGCAAGCTTTCGAGTGGATAGGAGGTACCTGGGTACCTGTAGGTGCTTCTAATTGAACGGACAGGCATTCCTGCACAGCCACAGAGAGAGCCACTAATCCGCTCCGTAGGTAAGGTACAGAGGTATTCGAGCTAGGTGGTAGGTACTACCTATTATGTAATCAAGGATATTACTGGGCTTTTCTTACTTGGATATTTCACAGTGCCAGCTGTTTTGTTCTATTTCCCTAACTCAACCTTTTTCTATCTATGAATACAGGATATCGTGTTGTAAATGATCGAAGCGCCGCTTCGCTAAACCTATTCGCCACGGTTCGTCTTAGTAGTACAGTGCTGTGTATGATGTTACAGTCACTCTCAGCCGAATCGGCCGAATTGTCTTATTCCGATCCATCGTTTCTCCTCTAACCAGGCACTCATCTCACGACCACGCACCTCCTGCCTTTCTATAAAGTCGTCGACCCACAGGCTTTCCAGCTCGCAGAGCCCAAACACCTTCATGCGATTGTAAAAGTCCTTGACGATCCAGACTGGAGCCACCAACAGATCAGGTTGCGTGGTGGTTCGAAGGGCAAAGTCCAGGCTACGGCACACCAGCGCTGCCAGCTTTATAGTTTCAGCTGGCTGGTATTTCCGTGGGTCAAGACCAGACGGCAATGCAGGCGCTGCCATCGGAGCTGAGCCTTCGGCCTCTGGCTCGCCAACGACCTCGAGAAGTGCATATATGCACTGATGGAAAGTTATGAGAACCGTCCAGTAGTAGACGTGCACGAGGCATAACAATGGATTTGCGAAGCTCAGCATCTCATCGAATGCTGAATGCAATAGGTTTTCCGCCGAGTCCGCCGCCCAATATATCGCACCTGATGCCCTAGTCATTTGCTGGACCACGCTGAGCCATATGTCAAATTGGATCTCGATATTTACACAGTTTTCTAATAGCTCTCTAGCTCCTGACAGCCGGTCAGCATGTGCGTCGAGTAGCATGATATGATCGGCCCGCGAAAATATCGATGGTAAAAGTACGACAATGTCCAGTAAATCATCGAGAGAAGTCCGGGGATAGCGTGCCCATGGTACGACCGTCCATTCGGGGTTGCATAGGAACGTCGGCTGGCGGTTAAGCAATGCGGCCCAGATCTAACGCTTCGGTTAGTCTAGGAAGCAGTCCATTGAAAAATCTTAAGTACTCACAGCGCTGGGCCTGTATACACGCGCAAAGAAATGATGAGCCGGAAAGGTTTGGTATGCGGCAGGACCCATCTCGCGTATTGCGTCTGCCAGTGTGGATGTGCCGTCCCAGGAGGGCTCCTTGTACATTGTCGATGAATTTTGCTAAGCATCCTCATCAGCAAGGATATAATCACGAGCATTCTGGCCCTCATCCTACCTGATACAGGAACAGACATAGGCCTTCGTCCGAGCTGGATGTCGAGCCATCATCGCCGCCGAGGACCTTGACAAAACAACCCGATTTTAGATGGAAGTTTTCCTCCAGAAATGTCGGAGTCACATCAAGGGGTTGGGACCCGAGCAATGATAGCGATACCTCCTGGGCCTGTGATAGCGAGCCGCTGTTTTTCATAGCCGAGTCCAGGTCTACGTGTTGCGCAACTATGCGAACAGGCTGCGAGCTCGGCCCGGATTTTAGGAGCATAGTGTCGTGCCATGCTGGTTGTAACGGCTCGACTACTTCAAATTCGTGTCTTCTGGCATGCTGAGTGCTCGCTTCAGGCTGAATAGTTCTTGGCTGTTGGGTGTTTCGCGGTGGGTGAGATCCAACCCTACCTCTATCGTTCTGAGTACCGACGATGAAGACAGTTTCTCGTTCATATCCGCCACATTCGCGACCATAGTCGATACATTTCTTGCAGAACGGCCTCGTGTTATCGCATTTGACTCTGCGAGCCCGGCAAGTATTGCAACCTCGATCGATTTAGCTCGGTGCGGAAGATTAGTGTGTAGTACTTGATACGGGGACATACCTTTATATTTCCCGGGAACACCGACCATGCTGCAAGAACTGTACAGCGCTTGATGAATATGTCCGACTATGTCTACCACTGCATTATCGTTACCGGGCTCGTTTCGGCCCAAATGAATATCGATGACTACGCCAACTAGCAACGGAGCGGTCTCCCAATACCTTGCTAGTCAAGAGTTGATTCTCTGGTGTATGAAATAGTCTGTTCTTCATATACCTATAAGGCGAGCCCAAAATATGACAGCTGCACCCTCGTAGTACAGACCATACACGGGACCAATCATGGCCAATACGAAAATGGCGGACAGGCAGGTACCCCATCCATCGTGAGAGTGAAGCTAGGTTGGCCATATCAATGGGTTGCAACCACGAGGCGGCAACGCTCTATTTTGGCGGCAAACTAGTCTCGACACGAGATCGATGATACCGTTTCTAGGGGATAGCTCCGAGAATCCCCGTCGGCAGTGCCTTACTTACCGACCGTATCAGTCTTCGCCTTCTCCCCAAATTGAGCAGTAGTTCGGCGACGGAGGGTACAGTGAGACGCGAGAATATGGCAATGGCAGCCAAGTGTATCACCCGCATGTTCGACCGTAGGGCTGCATTTGGACTTTGCAGGTTGCAATGACGTTTTTGGGAACGCCTGTGTGGATCTCCCGGACGTTCATGGGGGCCTCACAGGCCGGGCAGGGGCTGATTCGACTGGACATTTCTAATTGCTGTTTCGTATTGCGGCCAATTTGAGGCAAACGATACGAGCGGCTGCTGGTGACAGCAACCCATGCAAGTGAACCAACCACCCCTGCAAATAACAAATAAATGGACGCTTTTCCATTAACGGTATCACGATCTGACTCAACTATCATTTGTTTCCTAGTGTCGACTCTGACTGCGACGGCTGTATCTTGCCAACAATTTTTGGGTATGGGTTTGTCGACATTTCCTGGGAGGGGGTTGGGTTTTTCGTGTTTACACCTGACCATGGGCCGAAGCGAAACCCGTATTCTAGAAAAGTTCTCTTGGCTTGACGCCGTTCGTCCGTATTCGTCTCGGTTGGTAAAAGACGATGGGGCGATTGACAAGCTGAATCCTTTTGCGGCTGAGGCTATCCGTATACGGCTAGTCCTCTGCTGTGAGCTCCAAAGCTAAGGTACTTACCTATCTAGTCGTCGTGTCGGGGCCGTCACACACGAATTCGGAGTTTTCGGCTAGACTATTACTTGAATAGGTAATCAGGCATGAAGACCAAACAGACCACCACCCACCCGACCTACATACAGCCTGACTGCTGCCAAGCCTCTTTCCCAAGCTTACGATGCTTGAATATTCGAAAGTTACTCCGTTTCGATGTATTTCAAGACGTATGTGGAAACGATTCCTTGGTTATTTGAGGGCATACCTTGCGATCGTGGCGCCGCCCGCTACCGAACATTTCTATATCAGCACGGCTTCGTTACATCGCGAGCTTGCGCATTTTCTGACTTGAGAATAAACTCCATAGTGGGGAGGAGGTGTGTGAGTGGGGGCACCTCTTTTTCTTTTTTATCATTTCGTTCTCACCCTACCTCTTGTGCTAATATAATATGTTCGGCTTCAGAGAATGCATGGGGCAGGAGTGACGACATCGCGAACCCCAAACGTTGCCATATAACTTCAAATCCCGAGTTTCGCGCACCGAGTAGCCTATGCTGCTGCTAGAATTTCTGACTGCATCTGCCTGTCCCTGGTATGTGTCAAGAAGAGGTATGGCATGTGACCAGTCAGGAGCATATACCTTACCATCCTCGTTGTTGCTGCGAGGGGCCGGCGGCATAACACACGCCGAATACCAATCTTATACACGGGAGATGCAATGCTCACCACTACATCCCATCGTCGATGTCAGCGCTCTCCATTATGCACATGTACGGCTTGAGGGTGTAATGGTTCGGTCTTAATCCAGAACCTCGTGCCCTTCAACAATGATGACGTACCGAGTCTCGGTGTTTGAGCAATTATCGAGCCTTTGCTGCAGGCCGCAACTCCTTCACCAGGGTTCGTGCGCCTAGAAAGGGGGCTCCTCGCTCATTCCCCCCTAATAAGCACAAATGTTCTGTACTCGCCCTTCTAGAACTCCCCAAGGAATTTTCCGGGCACGCGACGCCGTCAGCATCTCCGCCAGCTCATCGATCTCTACTCACATTCAGATATTCCATACAAGCGTCTAAGTGGGCCCCTCACGTACTCGAAGCTCCCAAGAGCCAAAAGAGATGGAGATAGGCTATCTTGCGAGGACGAGGATTGGTTTACTAATATCACTTTATCATGGTCTTGTGGACGGTGACAAATACACCAAACAGATCAATGATGGCTCTTTCCCTGCGGCCCTGGTAGGAACTTCTTGGCCGTATAATTGGCGACCGACGCTGCTGATTCGTCACCAACAGCTTCAGGACTGTAAACCATGTACTGAGCACCTTGGTCGATGCACATACGGCCATAGGGTCGCATGCCCGAGCGAAACATGAGCCCCTGCTCACCGCAATTTCTAAGAGTATCCAACACATCTCTCCTACATACAGCACAGTGCTCGGCCGAGCTTCATTGGGGAGCAGGGCCGTTACCACATTATATCCTTAGTTAAGAAAAGAGCTGTCATGCCTAATATTGAGCTTCTACGTCTGCTAAAGAAACAACTGTCTGGCCTAAGGGTATCGACCTGATTGGCAGCCTATGGGCCCGACATTTTCTTCGAAGACACCGAATCCTAATTGTCTCGCTGTGTATATGTTTTTTTACGAATAATACTACCAGCCTGGATCCTGAATAGGCGTCATATGTCTCAATTCGAGGCCTCGAAAACAGGATAGGGCAGGATGTTCGCGTTTCCGAGCCGCAGGTCGTCCCAACAAGCCTCGCCGTAAGGGGGCCCGTAGCCTGACCCAAGGCATATGACATGCACGGCACTATAGTAGGCGTGCAATCCTAGTCAATATAGACGAATAACGCAATGCCATTTCTGCTACCCCTGCATTGGTAAGCGCATTTTCTTTCCTTCGTGGCCCAGCTGCCCGCGCGCCTGGCGTCAGCTCACCTAACATACATACATACATAGACCAATACTTATATGACAACTCATCAGCGTATAGGCTATTCGGATATTGTCGCCGCATCAGAGCGTCGGGGGGCCGGCATTACTCGTTGTTCGAGAATCGTCCTATTTGCTATTCTCAAGCCGTCGTACATTGCAAGGGGGGCATTGTGCATTACCGAGTTACTACGTGGTAGGTATGGTAGCGATGAGGAGAGCAGCCGGCAAAGCGGACTCGGAGTAATGCCGTGACAGGCGGGAGGATCTGAAAAACGGATCACGGGGGCGTAGTATACGGGTACGCCTGACGACACCAAGGAGATCAAGATTTGAAAATTTGCTCTGAAATCAGACTCTTATTCGAGTCCTTCTGGGATACATCTATGTGTCCCGATGCCGACCCATTTGCCGAACGCCTGTGTACTACTCACATCTATACCATCCCGTTCCCGCGATGTGATTGAAGAATCGTATCCCGCCCGCAACATAAGTAAGAACCGTTCCTTCGCCGCCGATGATCTTCCCCTGAACCCCCCTGAGGAGCGCTGATCTCGTAATCACCCCTGGCCTCGGCGATGACTGCGCATGCCCCCCAGCGACACCGTTCAGGATTGAGCGCGGACAGCACAGTGGCATGACTTGATTCAATCAATATCCATTGGTACCATACGAGGCCAGTGCCCACGGCACCAGTTGCGAGGTAGGACGAGAGATTACCATTCGTCTAAAGGCGGAATATCCACGGCTGTGTGCAACCCCGAACAGTCTAAACTGGTTATTCAAACGTAGTACGAGCCCCTTGTCCAGGTTACATTTACTCAGCGGCTGCCTCGTTTGAGGGGGCCGAGGTCAGCAGGCTAGCGAGGAACGACAGGTGTGCCGTGTACTATGTAAGTAAGTAAGTAGGCAGGCTGTCATGTCACACGCACGCACGCACACGCACACACATTCGCCTTATTCTGGCTATTGTGTAACAGACCCGCGACGGAAAGGCAGAAGAGAAATAGCCATTGAAGCTCTATGCCGCGGCCGCGGCCGCGACAGCCCTGGTCGGAGCCCTCGCGCATTGGGGGCGGGACCTTACCTTACGTTACATCTCATCTTCTGGATGAGTTGAGTGCTTGCTTTCGTTGCCTTTTCGTTACACGAGGATATTGTATTAAAATACTTACCTACTTAATTCAACGGGAAGTTCCGGATTTGCTCTTGCAAGGCTGGGGAGGCGGTTATCTTGGTGGAATGCACGCGTAATTTAGGTTACAACGGCCTCGCTTGGGGTGGTGAACCCGACAGCAGATTGACTATCTAAGCCTTATGGTGGGTGGGGTGGTGCTGCATATCTTTCTGCATTACTCAACATGCACAGATACGGCAGAATATGCCGCCATCGTTGCCTGCATCTAGCTTTCGGCAAACGGCCAGTGCGCATCAACGTCCAGCGTGGAGGGAGGGAGGAAGTCAAGATGGCTAAGTCGGTGACGATTTCAAGCCCGGATATTCCGGGTTTCCTCCTTTTCTTATTCTCCATTGCATAGTACCGCTCTAAGTCGCTTAATCCGTGCGTATGCGGACGACTTATATCATCACCTGAGAATAGGCGATTGCTGCACGAAGAACCCGCCAGATGTAATTACTCTTGATCCTTTCTCTCCATATTTTCATGACACAAGTTTCATCTAATCCCCTGAATACAGGTATCGTCAGACATGGGGCTGCCTGATCATGGCGTAATAGTCGTCCTTTCTCACCTCATTCCAGATCCTTTCCTGCACTACTATTCTTCGTAATTCCACCTATCTACCTCCTCTGAGGCGGAGCTCTCAAGACATTCCAGAGAGCAACTTCGAATAGCAGCGTAGAGAAGAGCCATCCGGTCTTAGCCCCCGAATCTCCAAACACTCGACATTCTACATCCGAAACCCAGCAAACGTACCGACAACCCGCTCCAATTCCTCACGTCTCTGTCTCGCTTTCTGGCCCTCCTCTTCGTTCTTCTTCTTGCGCTCCTCCGCGCGCTGGGCTTGATGTTGTACCATGAGTTCCCTGCGACCCATGTACGAGAAGTACCACGTCGGCTGCCCGTGCCGGACGCGGCAGCCGCGATCGTGGTTCCCCGGCTTGTCGTGCGCGAAGTAGTCGTCGTCGTCGTCGTTGCCGCCGTGCTTGAACTTGTGCATGCAGTCGAGGCACAGGCCGCCGAAGTTGGTCCTGACGCGCCGCGACGCGCGCAAGACGTCCGCCCTGAGCTGGTACCTCGCCTCCCCGAGCCCGTCGCGGCAGTCCTCGCAGAGCGCCGAGGACCACGGGTCGTGGCGGCGCTGGATCGTGACGAGGGCGAATTCGTAGTCGTCGAGGTCGTCCAGAAGGGCGGTGAGCGTCCTCTTGCGGTCCGCGAGCGAGAAGAGGGATTTGATCCCCGTATTTAGGAGGGAGCGCTTGTGTGAGAAGATCATCACGTCGAGGCATTCGTCTTTGTGCCGTTGGATCGGGGCCGAGACCACGGGTAGCTGTTTCTCTAGTCTCGTTCGCTGGCTTGCTCGGGCGGCGCTGAGCTGGACTAACACGTGTTCCATGTCAGTGAGGAATTGCAAATGCGGCTCTTTGTTTCAGAGGTGATAGCAAAACTAGGTGAATTCGACGCAGTGGGCGAGGAACTATGACCAGTGATAGAATAACCAGCATTATGACATCTCACCCGCGCAGGGCCATCACTCACATAAGACCCGCTCGGGCACGCCTCTCATATACACATCATGCTTCCCAGTCGGTTTGAAGTTCTCAATGGAACCCACCGTGTTGTAGGCGATGTATTTAGTAACGTTGTGGAAGATCTGGGGACAGTCGAACCAGTACGCAGGGGCCAAGACGGAGAACTCCCAGGGCTTGCCGTCGACTATCGTCCCCTTCAAGCTCTTCTCGTGCTCCGCGTAGAACTGCGAAAACCAGTCGGCGAGAAGAGACATGTCTTTGCCTGGCTTGAGAGCTTCCTCTTCCTCCTCGTCGGCATCCTCGCCGAGCTCCGCGCCCTGTTTTCGGTCTAGTACTGCGCGCGAAGACGGTCGGTTAGTTAGTTTGCCGCCGTCTTAATCATAGCCCAGACAGGCGTGTGCTAGATAGAATGGACAGAAAGCAGATGGAGATAGATAGATAGACAGACAAATAGGCAGGCAGGAGATATACAACAGTTCCGAAAACCACTCACGATACTTATTGCCAAAGTGAATAGCCCACCAGACGTCGCTGATATCAATCTCTCCCCATCCATCCCGGGGTTCTCGGCGATGAAGAGCGCCCATCCAGACCCTGACGGCCGCGATCGATTCGTCGTCGATCACGAGACGGCCGCCGCCCTCCCACTTCCCGTGATTAGCCGCCTCTACATCGAGGAGGCTGGTGTAGCGCTGGACGCAAGCGCGCGAGACCTTGATCGTCGCCGTCTTCCTGAGCGGCGCCTTCCCGTCTTCGCCGACACCCTCGTCGTAATCCCGCTCTCTCACGAGGAGTTCGAGATCGCCTGCCGCGTCGCATACGTAGCGCAGATTTGCCATTATGATGACGATGTATGCGGGTGGAGGGCTTGGGATACCTACCTCGGTAGCTTTCTCGGCTATTGGAGAGATACGAGATAGATACTAACCAGGTTCGTGGAAAGCTGAGATTGTTAGGATTTTAATCTCGTTGCGCGGAATGAGTGTCTTCTGTAACAAGAGTGTGAGAGCCTAGTACAAGGCTGGGAATAGGCGGGAAAGGATAGAAAGGGGGTCTTCGTTCTCTCGAAAGGTGATTAAACCAATAGGTCGAGACAGACATCTGACTGATGTGCTACAAGTGGTGAGGCATTGAGATGTACACAAAGTAGGCCGAGATAAGTATTGTGTCACCTTTGTGACAGCGTTAGCTGACTCTGGGCAGCTGTCCAGACTGCCAGACCAGGCAATATCAAAACATCCACCAAGCAACCAGATCATCTCGAGGCAGTTGCTTGTCCTCTTGCGCCTACCTATTTAAATCAATGTACTAAGTTGTACTAAGTACTTTCGTATCTCACGTCGATGGGATCTACGTTGTCAGCTGTGTCACCAAAGATTGCATCGTGATTTGGTACAAAACAAATTCTAGTTGCTATCTATCAGTGCTCATCGCCTGCTATCAGTCTCGAATATAACAGAAGAAAAACCATACAATTCCACGTCGGGCCATCATGATCCAAGATCACTAGACAGCAACAGACCATGGCTCGGCCAAGATCAGATGAGCTTCAAGCGTCGAGCTAACAGCAACGCCAAAACGACAAATCCTAGAAGACTTCCGAGGATACCGAAGAAAGCGTTCAAGTTTTGGCTGTGAAGAAAAGGTATTTCAACATTCATGCCGAAAAGTCCAGTTACAATATTCAGCGGAACAATAACGGTGGCGATGAAGGTAATCTTGCTCAGGCCAGCATTGGTCTGTGTCCCTTGCGAGATGCTGTCAATGGTGAGCTGTGCAAGGTAGTTGCTGTGGGCCCGAGATAAAATCTTCTCAAAATGTGTGAGGTTTGTCATCATCGTGACAACATGGTCCTGAATATCGCCCAGGTACATCCCGATGTCCATTCGCGGCGTGACCTTATAGTTCTCATTGCATCGCTTAGTGAAGCCTTTGAGGACGTCGGCCTTGCCGCCGAGTACTCGCATTAAACCCAGTGTATTCTTGCGAACACTGCCGAGTTTGCGAAGAAAGGAATGCATGTCGTCGGAGCGCGCCACAAACACTGAATCTTCAATACCTTCAGTGAGCAATTCAATGCGTTGAATTGCAGGCGCAAAGGAATCGACAATGTTGTCACTAGAGAAAAAACTAGTTAGAGCAGGCCACGGGATGCTAGATAACCCGAAACTTACATCAAAGCATAACATATCCAATCACTGCTCAGTGAAACGTACTCCTTCAAGTTTACAATTCGTTTTCTGACTTGGGAAGCATGGTTGTTTGGCTGGAAGCTGAAGCTAAGGGTTCCCTCGCGCCAGACAATCACATAGATATTGAATGGTTCGTAGTCAGGCCCGTCCTCGTCTTGAACAATATTGAAGGATCGGAAACACGCAAAGTAGTAAGAAGGAAATATTTCAATCTTCTCACGGGCTTCTTGGGTGGTGATATCTTCGATAGTCAAGGGATGAACGCCGAAAGCTTTACACAATGTTCGAACCTCTTCTTCAGTTGGTCGGTTGACATTGAGCCACCATACGCCATCGGGCTCGTCACGGGGGAAAGTGAACAGCCCCCTGAGATCTTCGCCAGGTAGCACGAGATCTCCAAATTCGGCTGCATGAATGGTCGACTCCCACGCAGAAGAGAAGAAGCTGAACCGGTTTGGATCCATATGTTCCTTGTCCATGGGGCTGAAACTAGCGCCTGGGCCCGCGCTCTCGGCTGGCTTCGGCGGCTTTTCGTCCATGTCGGGGGAAGCAGAAGGCACGTAGATTATATCTCCATCAGTCGTGACCATTGGCTCGCCGTACCCAGCATTGTGCTCAGGCCGCAAGGTAGGAAATACTTTCTGGGTTTTCTGCACCTCAAGACTCTCCCTCCGTGCGGCGCTCTCCGACGCGAGAACAAAATTCTCCAAATAGTCGAAATCGATGTAGAGCTGATCCTGCTGATGATCGTCCTGCATGGGAAAGCATACATCTTCCTCAGCCGTCTTATTTGTTGCCAGAGAAGCCGCATCATCGGCAAATGTAACAGGTCTGCTACGTCCAGATCGCTGGCTATTACGGCTGATGGACGATTGAGTGCGATGGAGAAGTTCACCCTCGTCCTGGTTGGCACCTCGGCCATCGGAAATCGAGAAAGCGCGTTCTCGACGACGCGCTTCGGCAAAAGCTTTCACAGAGTTCGGCGGCGACACGGCTCTCTCGTTGGTAGACGTAAACGTCAGACGCCGGCCTTGAGGGTGAGCAGTTGGAGCATCATCGTCATCTTCATCAATGACAGCTTCCTCGAAATCCCGAACTTTAACATTGCCCGGAGAATACGGCCCTTCAGCCTCGAGATGCTGGCGTGAGCCATAGAGGGTGTCGACTGTCCCACGACGAGGGCGGTCCGTCCTCTGTGCTGAAGCAGTGTTGTGGCGGTGATCGTCCAGTTCAGGGACTGGGGTCACGTAGCCCTTGTCAGAGTTGCTTCCTTCAGGATCCGACATTTCTAAGAACGTTGGAGTGGAGCGGTGTGTATTGCGCTAATGTAAGAAGTGAGGTGGTACGGCGTGATTGATATCAGCGCAAGTAGGGTTTGAAGTGGTTGGCAGAGAGAGCCTTCGATGGGCTGATCATACGAAGGCACGCATAGTGGTTGAGTTCTAGTCCAGCGACATTCGCGGGTCGCAGCGGGCGTAGCAGCACGCCGACTGCAGAACAAGGGAGCTGTAGGCCAGAACCAGTCCAGTAACAGATAGCGAGCAAGTCTACCGGTATATAAGGGGCACAGTTGGCAAGTCAATGACGAGGAGAGGAATCTTTGGCGATGACAAAACGGCTGAATGTGTCAAAGCAGTTAGGGGGGCTTCGTATCAACGCCGCTATAGACCCAGCAGCGCGGGCCTAGGAGCGGTCGAGAGAAAGAAAACTTGGTGCTATTGAGGCCCGCCAACTTGGTGGTTGTGGAATATGCCGCGGCGTGATCACCGCAAGAAGCGACCGAAGGTGTGCTGGAAAATGGCGCGGAGTGGCGGGTTCTCGGTGATCTGTGGTTCGCGGATCCTTCTCGGAATATAATCAAAGGAGGCCTGTTACACCGCTCTATCTGCGGTACGGTCACACGTGTTGGTGAGTATCCGGATCTCAAGAGTGATGATTGAGGAAGCAGCTAGACAGATGGAGGGACGGCGTGACGGAGCTGCTCGAGGAATCTGCTCAATGGCATCAGCGGGTGGCTCAGGGATGCGAGAATATCTGATGGTACCTCTCAGCGACGATTGTTGCAGTTCGTCAAAGAAGAGTCTGGCAAGTCGCACGAGCTCACAATGCAGGAATCAGAGAAGGGAATATAGTATCCTCGAGGGCAGCAAAGGTCTGCAGCACGAGGTGGTTGTTGGATGGCAAGATGTACGGAATCGCCTGGCGAGGAGCAGTGAATAAAATATGTGAGTAGGTGGGTAGGAGAGTTCAAGTTGGCTGGCGCTGAGGCGTAAGTCTATCTACGAGGCCGGCTGATGTGGCTCCTGCAATTTTTTCTCTTTGCTTAGGGGCATTGTACGCTAATGACCCATGTCTCACATCCCTCTGTGCCACCTGCCACCCCTAAGTGCTGCCCATAGTGGACCAATGTAGGTACCTCCCTAGCTGCTGTACATCACTGAAACCCACTGATAAAACATAAAGGCAATCTAGGCCTTGCTCACGAGCCAATCACAACAACATAAAGCTGAGTTCCCTTCAATAAATACAACTCAAGTCTTTGTCTGCACAAATGTGCAACCAATTTTACTAGCCTGCTACACTAATAGTAGGTAGTAACACGATACTAATAATCTATTATCATTACGGCAGCAAACACACATTTTGCCGCACACAAAACATTTTCTACTCGAGACTCCTAGCATTAGGTATTGTTTGGTACAAAAAACAGCAAGGGTAAACAGGGGTACCTACATCGATTGTGTGAGCTTGTATGTAGTGTAGATCTGCGATAGCCAGGGACATCCTAAGCAGGTACTTCGTACTTCTCCTACCTGGTAGGTAGTTTGAAGTAAATACCTAGGGCAGGTGGCGTTCGTACGTCCCCTTGCAGCTGATTCAACAACTCCCTTGTCATATATACTACTGTAAGTATAGATACTTCGTATAGTAGATTACTATACATGTAATAGGTACTGCCAAATGCCCCAAATACCGAAATGCAATCAGATGATGAGCATTGTCAAGCATTCAAGTTTGGGCGTAGGGTCTAGGTATTAATTATCTATCACTTCGGCAACTTCTAGCTTAGCTGGTAGTAGCACTACCCAGGGTTCTCGTGAATTGAACTCCAAACAAGTAAGAAACAAACTAACCTAGCATTATGGTCCATTCAAGAAAGCCATGTATAATACAAGTGGAACGTTTTATTTTCGTCTATGCCATGCTAAATTTCCAATTTATGGTTACTTATGCCGGAAGTAAGATCATGATGGCTTACTGGTACCTACGATTCAACTTTATCTTCTTTCGTTGTTGAAGGCTGACAAGCTAAGTCTACGTCACAATTGCCAAATCAGGTGTAGGATCACCAGAGAAGCTCCGTTACAAGAATAAACTCTCCTAGCGGCTGCCCCTAAGACAGCACGGTGGGGAATCGACTGTGACCAGTAAGCATCTTATTGGTCGGTCTCGCAGTGCTAGAAAGGACCACGTCGCAGCATTGTTTCTCTTCATGTTATTAACCTGAACCATCCCGGATAAAACTAATGAGGCTATCACGATAACACCACCATCCCAACAGCCCCAATATCTCTGCGTGAACCAAGCGGCCGTCGATCTCTGAACTGTGGAATCATGGCGGACCAACTGCTTGAGCAAGTCCGAGATGTTGTCGATGGGCAGATCGTGCGTTCCTCTCCTGTTACCGGTTAAACTGCTGCCATGAACTCAAGTTAACTCGTCACCATTTCCACAGGACTTTCAGGGCCAAAGACTAGCCGAGATTTTGGCAACTGTCCTCCTCTCTGTTGTCGGGGTATGTGTTCTTCCGGCTGGTCGCATAGCTGCTTTATGAAACAGAGCACGTATATTGTCCGATTGGATTAATATTAACAGCATGAACAGGCCGTCTCGTTTCTCGTCGGCTTCTTCCTTCAAGATATCGCCTTAGCTCTCAAGATCGGCCTCGGCGGAACCGCCCTGACTTTCCTCGCTATTGTCCCTCCGTGGCCCTTCTTCAAACAACATCCCGTGAAGTGGCTCCCTGTCGGATCGTCGATACCAAGCAGTCACCAAAACATAGTGATAGACGAGAAGTTACTGGTCACGCGATGATTCCCCGCGTCTCGTTTTTTTTCTTTCTGAGATAAATGCTATGGGAATAAGGAGGAGGTTCTCGTGGAGATAGTATACAGCGAATATACTTCCTTGGTCCGAGTGCATGTGCGTGACCAGATATCACGACGAAACCTGTGTCTCTAGGATATGCATTCAAACATGATAGCAGCTGTAAAGCGTGGGGGGGAGTCTAGAAGCCATGATATAGCACCATCCGCATTCATTGGCCCCGTCATACTACTTATTGTCGTCGCGAAGCAACCAAGTTCCTATCGGCCGTATTTCTGGAATTCCCAGTCTCTGTTGTCTAGCGGGCAGACATGGCGGGCCTTCAACCATCTCGAGATGCAGTGGAAGTGGAACGCGTGCTAGAAATAGTCAGCCAAGCGTTCGTCACCCACATGCCAACGATAACAATAGGCTGTCTCACATTGCAAATCCCCCAAGCAACGGTGCACTCTTCGCTCGTAGCCGACGCCTGGTTGGCTTGGCACTCGATGCAGAGATCCATGATGTGATTTCGGCAGATGGCGCAGTTATCGACCACAATGTCCCAAGCCCATAGGGCAACAGCATTCCACTATCACTTCATTGTCAGAGATAGGGAGGACTTGGCGTGTCTACGCAAGGCTGTAGCACGACTAGGACTGCGCAGTATTCACCTTCTTGACCTCGAATCTCTTCTTGTTGTCATTTTTGGCATCGACCTCGGCACCCTTGCGCTTGGGGGCAGCAACGGTGTTGCTAGGGGCATCCGTCATGTCCACGTCGGCCATAGCGATAGTTTGTACGGGATTCCGTTGCAGCGGCGGTTCGGATGTGGGGGTGACGAGGTTGCCGTAGAAGCGATCGAGAGTCGAACTGGTATTATGTGCTGATTGTCGGTATCGGTTCCGGGGTTGGATGCTCGGATGCAGAGGCAATAGTTCCAAACATGAGACTGGAGAGTGGTGATCCAGCCACGTACTAAGAAGGCAAGGGAAACAGCAACGGCCCTCAAGGTTGATTTCGTACCTTTGATGATGGGATCGGGACCCGGAAGCTTGTAGGTACCGGCTGCTCCGATTACCTAACCTACCAGTTACATCAATATAGGTACATGAGGTACCCATGTACGCAAGGAGCAGGCTGCATCTCACCCCTCCTTTAGGCTCTTCACCACCGATACATTGCAGTTACTTGTGAAGTCTCCATATTCTTGGCCGATTTAGGTCGGTACCTACATAAATTCAGGCAGTCCACGTACCCGGTACAAGATTTTTGCCTTAGCCTAGGTCTAACGCATATGTAGACAGCTCATGGCACATGACGAGATGGGTCCACTAAATCAGATATAGTAAAGTTGTTTACCTTAGGTACATGTATCCGCCATGTACACAATCATAGGGTGCAGGCAATTGAAGGCTGCTTGCCACTGCTGCGCCCAAATCCAGACAAGCTGAAGCACCACAAGATTCAGCAAGTCCCATCCCCAACCAGGTCTTGTGACATGATCTCTCTCCTCCCGGCCTCACCTAAACATTACTTATAGTGTACCTAGATCTCCAACCCTCAGACATGCATACCACGGCGCCGACTTTTCCTTTTCTCCTCCGAAGTGCATTGCCATAGCTCTTTTCGACCAACTTTTCGACTCTCATCGACTCTCTTCATTCGCACATCTCCAAGATTGCATCTTCCATCTCCACATAGGAAGAGACCGATCATTCGCCGGCTTGTCTGACTTGTCTGACTAGCTGACCAGCTTCTCGTCAACAGTCATCTTTGTCCTCGCCAATCCGCCGGTCTTGCATCCCGTTGCATCCCGTTTCACACCATCTTCATCGCATCTCGTCCACCCTCTACACCATTAACTCTACTCTTTTGTCCTTTTATTTCTCCTCTCCTCTCCTCTCTGCTCCTCCCTCCTCCCATCTCCGCCTCCTTGTTCGGCTAAGTCGCGCGCGCCGCTTTTTCATGCAATCAGCAGTCCTACCGTTCCCATTCTTTTACAGCAAATACATGTTACCACCTAAGAATGCAGTTAGCACAAAGTCCAAAGAGCACACCTAACCGGCGGCGCCCTCCCACGGGCCGCAATCGAAGTGCCTCCCAGAAGGTCTACGCTTCTGAGAATGATGTCCCATCGTACAAATCCGACCACGTCGTGGTCCCGACCACTCCCCAGAAGAATTCGCCTATTGGAGCCGCCGCCCCTCAAACCCAATCGACAAATCAGAAGCAAAAGAACAAAGGCAGCAAGAACCGTAACTCCAAAAATGGTGTTGTCTCACCAGGTCGGCGACAGGATCGCGAGAGCCCGTCCCTTCAGCCCCAGCTGACTCCGGCTCCCATCTTCGCCGGCTCTACGTTCCATGCATCTCCCGCGCCATCGGCCTTGCCACTCCCGAGTTTTCTTGGCCTGTCCAGCGCAGACTCCCCCGGCGTCAAACTGAAGACAACCGAGTCGGTTTATGACTCATCTCTAACGGACTCTGACGAGGGCAGCCCGGTAGATGACCCTGTTCCGCGCAATGAGGATTCCCCTCTAGAATTCTTCTTTCGCGCTCATCGAGCTGAAAAGGCGCGTGTTCGCAGAGCTAGCTCAGCAAATACAGATGCTGTTTCAACCGCACCACTTTCCCCGCCGCATTTTTCCCCTCACGATGAATGCAACACTTTACCTAGAGCCACCGCTCACCATTTGCTTCGGCGCCCAATATTGAACGGGAGTGCCACTTCGCCGAGCATGCCTACAAATCAGCTAGGTGGCGTTTCTGGATTGCCCGTCGGTCCTGCATTTTCAACCCCGTATCAAGAACGGATCCGAGCAGCTCGCTCGAATCAGAATGCAGCTCGACCAACACCGATAGCCAATCACAACCTGGACCCGAATTCCTCTGACGCCTTGAAACGGTACTTGTTTACTGGACAACTCGGCCGATTCGGATCATACGAATCCTCACCTCATTCCAGCCCGTCATCGCAAGTACACCATGTCGCCCAAGCGCAACACCACAAGTCCGGCAGGGATCGGCAACAGGGCGCACATCAGGCTTCGCCCAAATCACCTCTTCCTAGCCCAAACCTCCCACGAGGAGTGTTTCCGGCATCCGTGTTGTCAAGCCACGCACCACGCCAGCCCATTACATCCGGTCATATAGACGCTGAATCAAGTCTCCGGTCGGAACGTATTCTTGCGTTAGAGGGCGATCTTCGACGGGTGCTCAAGCTCGACTCAGTCGGATAGGTTCCATTGCGACATTGGTGGGATCCGCGTCGAAGATATTGATCTAGACCTTGCTATGGCGTTTTAGGCGTTAGCGTTTTAGGCGTTAGCATTATGATCTGGTCTCCAGTATCTATTACTGCGGTTACGACTTATCTCCGGCTTCGCTACTTTCTTTTCTTCTTTTGCTTCCTTGTTAACATACCTGCCCTTCCGCTCCAAGACGGGAGTTTATTGCGGTCTGATACTCCATGGCTGATTACGGCGACGCATTTCGGACATTTACCCTCTTCGAAGGGGAAAGCATACTACTTTCCATTCTTGTTTCAGTTAACCTTGAGTAATGTATCAAGTCCCATAGTGTTTTGGGCCATGCGTGTCGAGCGTTGAGCGTTGCATGTTGCATGAGGACGGCGATCGACAGGGGTCTTGATTTGATATCAGATGGACGTCTGTTGATGACAGCCTCCGGTGTGAAAGCCACGCGATTTTACGGGACATTGGCAGGGTTGCATTCGGTTTGGCGACGGTTTATGCGGTCTGAACGCATCACATCTGGTGTTTCATGCATGGTACGGAAGCGATTCGATTTGCAATGGATGATGCATGGCCCTTCTATATGTATATGATCACGGATTTGGCAACTCTGGCGTTGACGGGATCTGAAAGCTCGTCTAATTTCGGCAAATTCGTCAGGCGTGGCGGGGAGAGGCGGAACATTAAAACGAAAAAAAAAAAAAACTTGGTGGTATATACCAGCAGTCAGGTCTCGACTTTCTCACAACAGACCTTAAGCAGTCAATAAAATGGACCTCGCGGTCTTATATATCACCAGTAGCGAAGTCCTTTTCTGAGCAGCAACATTATGTGAGCAGCCACCGGCACAAGTAATCTATCACAGAGTGTAATGTGTACTGGTAATCCAGTGGCTAGATTAACGGCGTCGTTTTCCCATCAAACAATTACATGCGGTTCGCTACTACATGGTTGATAGATGATTGTATAAATGTATAGTCTGCTCTTTTTGTTAATGATAGAGGAGAAAAAAGAAAGAAAAAAATGAATTCAATGCTTGCTACATAGATATCTAGAATATCAATCGAATTCTATCCACTATGATCACGTACGTAGGAATTGAACTCTCATAGTGTTTAATTATCGCAATCAAGTTTGGCTGCAGCTGGACACTGACGTCATTGGGCTCAAAATGCGAACTGGGGCATCAGGGCACGTGAGCTCGTGCGCCGTTCGCGTTAGCTGACGCAGTAACTGCACCTAACCGGCCAACTTACATGCATCCAAACGTGTTCCAGGTTATCTCCAATTGCTTTCATAGGCCATCAACAGACCTGAAAGGTGTAAGAATTTTTCGGTAAGGATTTTTATCACCATCATACTAACTCGCTACCAGGCATGTTTCTCCAGGCCCAATCGATCTTTTAAGCAAATATCGGGTCAATGGATTTCCACGATCAGTTTGATGGTGATGAGGAGGCAGCACTACGTTACGCAATCGCATTGTCACTCCGGGATGTCAACGCATCCGCAAATCCGTCAACTTCTCAGAACCCGATTGAATTGGACTCAGATGGAGATGAGGAGAACGACCTAGAAAATGGTCCGAAATGTCCACCAACGCCGAAGAAATCTGCACCGGTGCCTGAGGAAAGCGTTGACGAGGTGGCGTCGACGACATCTCGCGCACCACCATTGCCTCGGGTCACATCTGAAGGCAACCAAACCAGCGGTCTCGCAGCCCTTGGACTTGACAGGAAACAAATGGAGGCGGAACGACTTGCGCGAGCCGCCAAGCGCAAAGCGCCTCCTGATGTTGAATTCACTGGGCGCCATCCGCAGCGCGTCAAGCTTGATTCTCACACTAATGCCGTGCCACTCGCAACAGCATCCCATGCATCCACAGCTTCCTCTTCCATATTACCCTATCCTAAAGGCATTGTGAGGAAAACTGTAAGCCTCTCCGCGTATCGATCATCTTGTTCTGATCGTTAGCTTGTCGGGTATTCTAAGCCTGATTCACTAACCCAACTACAATTTCCAGTGGGTTTCCGGCTATCCACGCCAAGGCGACATCAAAATCGAAGAGATTTTACAGAAGGAGCAACTTGAGCTTGCGGTACTCAGCTCGTTCCAGTGGGATGATGAATGGTTGCTTTCTAAAATCGACATAAAGAAAACGAAAATGGTCTGCATTGCGTTTGCATCGGGCGAAGATCAGAGAGAGGAAATGAGAGCAAATGTGCCAAAAGACCGTATCCGGTAATCGCCCCCGAAATGATTTTCCAAACAGTACCTATCGTCTCTTCAAGATCTGTACAGAGCACTAATCTCCAATATCTGTCTAGATTTTGCTTTCCTCCCATGATGCCAGCTGGCAGCATGCATTCAAAACTCCAGCTGCTCAAATTTCCCGGCTACCTACGTATAGTGATCCCTACGGGTAATTTGGTGCCCTACGATGTGAGTATATTTTTGTTGCGTCCTCAAATAATCTATCCAACCAGAAATTCCACAAAGACTGGATTGATATTGAAATCATAGCCGGTATTACTTAATAGTTGAGTTGACAATGATATCTCATATAGTGGGGCGAGACCGGCGTCATGGAGAACATGGTTTTTTTAATCGACTTACCTATGACAAAAAACTCTGCAAACCAAATGACTATGTTCGGCGAGGAGCTCTGCTACTTCCTGAAAGCATCTGGTCTTGATGAGAGTTTAATCGACAGTTTGTCAAAATATGATTTTTCGGAAACACGCCAATACCGATTTGTTCACACCATGTGAGTTTTTTATAGGTTGGATTTCGTTCAAGTGTATCTTGATTCAACTAACAAGGTAGCAGCGGACAGACTCACGTAGGAGAAAAATGGAAACGAACAGGTAAAGCAAACCTCACCAAGTTCATTAGGCTTCCGGCATTAATTGTTATCGCAGGTTATTGTGGCCTCGGACGAGCCGTCGAGTCGTTGGGCTTAGGAACAACATCAGAAGTTGAATTGGATTTCGTAGTAGCATCGCTTGGCTCAGTAAACAATGATCTCATCTCAGCCATCTACAATGCCGCTCAAGGTCAGTCTAGGTCTCCCTGGAACAAGCGCCCAACACAATACTTACTTGATATAAGGAGATAATGGCTTGAGAGAGTATGAGAAAAGAACGGCCACCAGTGGCAAGAAGAAGAAGACCGACCAAAAGACCCAACCAAGCTATCAACCTGGCAGTTTTCGCATCTACTTTCCTTCCCACGAAACCGTGAGCCAAAGTCGTGGCGGCAAGAACGTATGTTTCACATGTTACGACCCGGAAAAAGAATGCAATACACTAATCAATTAAACAATGCAGAATGGAGGTACCATATGCTTACAGAGTAAATGGTGGAACTCACCAACATTCCCTCGAGAGCTAGTTTACGATTGTAAAAGCGTCCGACCCGGTCTCTTGATGCATAGCAAAGTCCTCTTTGCCCGTCATTCAGGCCACGGCAAATCACAAACATCATGGGCATACCTCGGGAGCGCAAATCTCTCAGAGAGCGCATGGTAAGACCAGTCATTCACTCCCAATCTCATGAAGTTTCAACTAATCATAAGCTCGGGTAGGGGGCGTCTGGTGAAAGATAGGGCATCCGGACAGCCGAAGCTGAATTGCCGTAACTGGGAATGCGGCGTGCTCATCCCCGTCGACGGCGAGGCTGCCAATTCAGGCCTGGGGGCTTTCGAAAAGAAGATCCCCGTGCCTATGGTCGTCCCTGGCGAGGCCTACTGTAAGGACAATGCCACTAAGCGGCCATGGTTTTTTCTTGAAGCTTGAAGCTTGGTGGTTTTTTTAGCTGGCTTGCTTGGTTTGCCCAGGGGTCTTTGGTTGACTACTACCCAGGGCGTTGAATACTTATCGCAAGTCATTGTGTGTCGAATTCCGAGATTTTGTATGGTTCTTGCAGCTGCATAGTCGTACAGATTAATTACCGTGGACAAGGAAAGTTGTGATAGAGTGCCCGGTCAAGGTTCTACTAAAACGGAGCGTGCCATACGCACTACCGCACTCTGGAGACCTACAACTAGGCACTTCGCAGAGATTTGAGAGAATAGTTAAATAGATCACTTTGAAGTTATTCGCAAGGGGAAAGGAATCTATTCGCGAGTGGCCAAAGGCCAACACGACTAAAAGGAAGCTAATAATACAATGGCGAAGGGGATAGCTAAATATATAGAAAATCAACGCAAAAATCAACGCATACCTCCCTAGTGTGCCTAAAAACCTAGCCTCTAGGTGGCTTGCTCATCGCCCTACTTCACTACCCATCCATCTGGAATTGAAATCATGGGAAACTCGCCTCTCCGGTCATCTCCCGGAGTGAAGATGGATCACAATAGAGTCTAATAAGGTAGCGGTTAGGTTGCAGTATAGGGGTAAGCGTCTAATAACATGGATTCCTGAGCTCTCCCAGGTATTTGGGAAGAACTCTAATCCTTACATCATAGTAGCTAGATACCGATAGGAATATACACAGGCGTCTACCAGCTAGCCTCTTGTGACTTTATTGTCTGGCATTACCATAGTGGCACCGGCAGGTTTCTTCCAACAGTTGCTCAAGAGCTCAGCAAAATAATAACGTCGGAAGTTCATGTTTAAAAGAATTAGCCCAGGTCACCTACGGTATTTCTACAAAGAACATACGTCTTCGTCTTAGCTACAAATACATTGGCAGCCTCGAAAATCTATCCAGTGAATCGGTCAAGTAATTATTCTGTTACACAAGGTATGCTGCGTACTCCCTGTAAATAGGTGATAGTGCAGCATGGATCATGTGACTAATAAATGCCGCCTCTAAATTCCTTTCTCTACACTATTTCTTTTCCCTTTTCTCTCTTCTTTTTTAGCTATATGCTAGTTCAAGTCGATCAATAGTTACTTCGGTAGATATCCAAGCCACTGCAGATTTTTCCTGCCTCTCATTCACAAATTACAGGCAAGCTGGCGGTTAGCAACTTCAGATGCTGTAATTCCTTGGCGTCCCTCGATCTGCAGATGTTACACTTAAAGTTTCTAATATCTAGTGAATTAAGTACATAGCGGTTTCTGGTGCAGCCCCCTTTTCTCTTGGCATGCAATATGATATATACACACAGGTAGCCTGCATGGACTTGGACAGTTTGTTCCTTACACTTGGAGCAGAAGTGTTGTTAGGCTATATGCGGTCATTTCTGACGTTAGAATGATCAACAATCATATGTGTTGGGCCAGCATTATCTAATATTAGCAATCGTTAGTAAATGTATAGTCGAGAGCAGCTAGTTTCTTCAATCTAACGGCACTAATAATTACTTGGAGACGTTACGTGTGACCAGTTGTCACCCAGGAAAACAGTCGCCCGATGAGATGTTTCGTATCAGGGTATATTCCATCGTAACTCTTTTCGTGTCCCTATCTTTAATATCATGTCCATCAGGGAATAAATGAATAACTAGTAGTGCAACACTATTCGGCTCAGTGGTATCGCCAGCCAAGCAGCTGGAAACTTACTCGATCTTCCTATGTCCATCACTTATCAAGCCTCGTTATTTTCGCCAGCCACACATACAAACTTTGAGTTTCTAGTCACAGATAGAGCTACACAGGGGTCAGTAACAAAACAAGCAGCGGGTACGGGGCGAGCCCATGGGAATATCAACTCCTCGGTTTCTATTCTACTAATTTTATAATGAGCACTACTCAGTTAGCATGTAAATTTACCGAGAACGCAACATCTCACAGCACCTCGTTCGTTCACGGGTCTCCCTGCGACCGAGAACTTCTATAATCGTGCGACGTGGAAATACCATACCTATCCAGGAGCGTGTCAGGCTCCTGGCATCAGTTACACCAACCACGATGTTGGGTTATCACCGCAGTAACGGAGCATCATCCAATCGGCCCTATGAATCAGTTATCGAGGTCAACCTTCTTTAAGCATGTTCACTAGTCTGCTCTCTGGGGTAGTCTACCACATACGTGAACCTCGGAGGGGAAAACTGGAGCCGCGGGAAGCAGGAACAATCACTATGGGCTGGCTGTACCCCGAGCCCTCTGATAAGGTTTTCTTCGCCGCCTACTAGTAGCAGGGTTTCCCCGGCTTGCGTTTCTCCTCCCTGCCTACCTATGGTCCGCTTAGCTTCCCCCCCTTCGTGGGCGTCCTAAAGCCGTCCTCGCTGCTTTGGTGTTTGCTAGTTCTGGTGCTCACCGGTCACCGAGGAGGCTCCCCGCCCCTCGTGAGAAATAGCACGGGGAGATTACGTTCAATCGACGATCTCCCTTCTTGGGGGGGTAGCCTTGTTAGGTGCCCGGACAGGATCTACCCTGGACCTGCAGTCTAGACCAAAGCATTCAATGGCTAGGGAATAACGAGGCCGGGGTCTGCACCTCAACGGTTTTTATCGTCATGCCAGCACTTCTAGGCCTGGAATTTTCTCATTTCAGATGGATAAATACGGACTGCCAGGAGCGAAAATTACATAATTCTACCGCCTTATCCACCTAATCAATCGAACCAAGCTTTGCCTTCCAATTCAATCTGAGAGGTCGAGGGGTAATTGTAGATTCACTTTTGGACGAAAGAAATGTTATTTTCCAGGGGGCCAGGAGCGAAGCTCACTGTCGAGCCTCCCGACAAGGAACTGATGTCTTCGCAGCTCGCCTTTCGACCACGAAAGCAAATCTATTCGAACTAACCATGCAACACTAGAACAACGGCGTGGTACCATAGTTAGACAAGGATTATCGATGTTTTGAAAGCGGTTTCGGTAACGAACTCTCCAGGAATTTGGCCAGCAATGATTTTATATTATTCCTTAAACCTCCCCCAGAGCAATGAAGCTGGATGACAACTGTGATTATGAAATTCTGTTGTGCAACAGTATTTGATATTTTGGCCACGCTACATTGCGACGCCGTTGCAATCTTTTGAAGGATATATTATATAAGGACAGGTCTCACATTCACGGTCAGTCAGGGGCCGTGGGCCAACTCTCGCCATGGCCCATCACTTCCAGGCAAGCTGTAGCTGGTAAGAGATGCTGGTAGCTACGCAAGAAGCTCCTTTACATATCATGACGTTGTGCTTGCAGTCCCCTTCCACTACTGATCTTTCGGTTACTCCGAACATAGCCTGCATTCTTGTCCACTCACCAAGCAGGCCTGACTCACGAATAGAAAGTTGCGGGTGGTTCCGCCCTCGCGTTGGACAAGACGAGAACTACCTATGCGACCAGCCAACCTAGCGTGATAGAGATACAAATACACACAACCCAACACGGACAAGGTCGCTATATACTAGACACTAGCTCTCCACCCTATCTCCTGAGCTATTCGCATTCTACTTCCGTGTATAAATATCGATATCGCATACATGACGCCTATAGGCCGTCCTCTGTCCTTGGCTTACGTTATTACGGGACAAGGGGTGGGTACTTGGCCAGAACAGAAGAAACGCAAGGACAACCCCTTTTTCTTGAGCTATGGTAGCCGATTGCATGTGGATCAGTGGCGGAAATAAGAGCATTTACTTATACACTCTACTTATAGCATAGCATAGCCCACCCCATTTGGGAGGACAAAAATAACACACAGACAAGACTGTTGGCTTGTGTCCGTCTTAGAGCCCCTAAAGAGACTAATAATGAGGTTGTCATCCGGCACCACGTTAGATCGAGAAGACGCACATAGTGATCCCCCCCCTCCCCCCTTCCCCTCTCCCACTTCACGATTAGATAATAGAAGATCACAAGCAGACCAGCCCGACTTACTACGCAGCACGCTGGCTAATTATCTCCTGACATCACGAGCCCGCTTGTGCCGTATCTGCCTCGACAATCAAACCTTAGGTATGCAGCTGCGAGGGCAGCGAGGCAGAGCATATCGAGATGATTGTGACAATTGCAGGGACGGAACATGCTGGTCGACGCCCACGGGTGCTTATGAAATAAGCAGGCCGAGGCGACCTAGTACATTAGTATCCCACGGGACTCGGAATTATTAGGACCAGGAAGTCCCATGGGGAATTCAGCGTAGGCAGGAGAACTACGCTGGTGCGGCGGCAGCGGTGTCCGTTAGCGGCAGCGGCTGAGCAGGGAACATAGGGCAGGAAGGAGAGCAGGCAGATGTAGGTAGGTAGGTACATACAGGTAGGGGTAGGCGTCAAGGCGGACGGACCTACCTTACTCTTCTTCACCCGCCTTCCTACCTTAGTTATCAGCGAATCTTTTCAAGCACCGGTTCAATAGTACATACAACACGTGTACTTACCTTCCATATAGAAGAGACTTGGTTGGCAAGTATTAGTACGAGGTAAGAACGAACACTTACAAACATGCTAGAACTGCCGACTACAAGTATATTCCCAAGGCAGCTTACCAACACGTACAACTTTATTCATGTGCGTGTTAGAATATGTTCACAAGATAGTTGCATGTGGTAGAATTAGTAGCGGTGGTGGTTAGTAACATGTATTAGTTTACTTTGATTTTTGCCTACACACATACCTAAGGTAATATAGTATATATATATAGTAGGGTAGGTACGTCGTACAAGTGTATATGTAAACGCGAACCTGTGCACCTTGGGCAGTTCACTCATCTCCAAACATACACTTTAGTGTCTCACAAGACAACAGTCGACAACGGCAACAGCAACAGCAACGGCGGCGGCAACGGCGGCGTAGACGTCGACATTGACATCGATGGTAACAGCAACATCATCCCCACAGTATACATGATCTGGGCAGTTATCACCAACGAGAAGTAGTAGTAGCTTATGATCTACCACACATGTACGTGATAGGGTAGCCTTGACTGACTGAACTTGCACTAACAATATCGGCCTATTGCTAGCCCCCAGTCTCGGCCTCTGCTTTTGTCTGCCTTTTCCCGTCCTTGTACCCATTCCCAGGCCCCCTCTCTCCCCCCCTCTCCCCCATTCATATCTCATTCTCCTTCTCCATCTCCGCTTCCGTCTCCGTCTCCATCCCTATCCCTATCCCATCCGCCACCCCCCGACACACGAACACGAGGCGGAGGACACCGGAAATATTGGGTCGAGGGAGAAGGTTGCGTGCATTGGTGCCCGGAAACTAGTCGAACTTTGTTATTGTTGCTGCCATCTTCACACGCTAGGTCTCGCTAGTATCGTCCAACACCGCCGCACTCAGCAACGACAGGCCACTATTCCGCGCTACCTCTGCTAATAATATCTCTGTTGCTGCTGCTGCTGCTGCTGCCACTGCCGCTAATTACTATTGCTACTGTTTCTACTGCTGCCACTGCCTCGATCACACTCACTATCACTACTTAGGTACCACTGCAACTACAACTGCCGTTACTGCCACTGCTGCTGTTACTACGACCGCTACTGCTGCCCACGGACTACCGCTGTCGTGACTTGTAGAGAGGTAAGTACTGCTACCTCTTACATGTGTCATAGGCCCTGGTACATTCATGTATGTACATGATATATATCTTCTGCCTACATGTATACCTACAGGTACCACTCGCCATCTAGTGCCTCAGTATATTAATATCAACATCTCAGACCGACCTCCCTCCTCCCCCGGCCCCCTTCTATCCCTCCTTCTCCCTCCCAGCCGCCCCTCCCCCTCTTCTCTCTCATCATATGCGTCAGTGTTCAAATAGATAGAGACAGAGAAACCTGCGAGTAACCCATAAAGGCGTTCTCCACTTTTGCCCCGGCCACAGCAAGCGCCTGCCTCAAGTTCGTACCTATCTAACCCTCTGAATGGAAATCATCTGGGCAGCTCCGATCCTCTAG
The DNA here is from genome assembly GCA_022578855.1 of Nemania serpens. NCBI lineage: Eukaryota > Fungi > Ascomycota > Sordariomycetes > Xylariales > Xylariaceae > Nemania > Nemania serpens. The sequence continues at coordinate 823,380 of MU396678.1, read as the reverse complement.
TCTTCATTTCTTGCGCTGGTATCATTGTTACTGAGGCTGATTAGAGGAGCTCAGGGTGATTCTGCATGACCGTTCTCGCCCCACGCCTACTCAGAGAACAGGACGTCCCGAACCTTTCTGAGTTCATCGAATCTCTCTCAGCTCCCAAGCCCCCCTCCTTCCCCCCTCCTTTTATCTATATATCAAGCTGCGCATCCAGCCTGCTTATCTTTACTCTACGTAAGCTACATCAGACAATTTTGCTCGTGAGTTTGTAATCCGCTACCCAACTGTAGCCCTCTCCCTCGTGTCCTTGGCTCCCACCTCGTTCGCACCCGGCAGTGCCGTACATGCGGCCAGCGCTTCTTATCGAGGCCGTGCTCGTCCCAACAGTGCAGGCAACATACTTTCACTTCCATACGTCCTCTCAACACACTCACCTGCTAATCCGTTCATCGCCCCCTTAGTCTCTTCTTGTGGTTGCAGCTTGAGATACTACATACGCACCCCGCCTCTTCCGCCTCCCCCCCGGAGCTAGTGGGCTTTTCAAGTGACCTTCGATATTCATAGAATCCATTTGCGGATTTGGCGAGAAACAGAAATTGGGGTTCCGTCTCCCAAGTTCCCTGGATCGCCAAAACTCAAAAGTCGTGCGAAGCCAGGGCCCAGAGTGTCCGAGCCGCTTCTCTGCCCCCCTCTATCGCCAGGTATAGACCGACTGCCGCTTAGACGACGGCAAGTCACAAACTTAATCGTAGGTCTAGCATCAGGGTACCAGATAGTTTGTCTTAAAAAACCAAACGACCCCTCTTAGTCACCACACGTATTGGAGCTTCTTTCATGCTACTACTAGTCTGTCAGCTAACAAGTCCTCGCCCGAATAAGGTTTCCTCGGCCTGCCTGCTGTGCACTTCTCCAGTGGCCCATGTCCTCGCTCAGACTGTTCAAGCCAGTGCAGTTCCAGTCGCCTACAGACCTAGCCTAGCCTGCTGGCCTTTCAGGTTTCTCCGCCTCGCCAGCTCTCACAAGCCCTCCAGGTCCTCTCGGTCCCAACCGCAGAGCACTCTAAACTTATTCTCGTCTTCTTTATTTTTTTTGGCCTGTGTACCTGTACACGGGCACATCGACGCTTATCACAAGCTAGGCAATTGCGAACACCGCGTCGGCCCGTCTCCTTCTATTATAACGCCACCACCTGTACGGTTCTCGCTGGCAGGCAGATAGGTAGCGTCGCCATTTAAATAGCCGCTTAGCGTACGCTCCTCCTGTCTATCTTTCTTTTACCTTTGCCGTCTTTGAACTTGGGTATATTTGTAACTTCTGTCGGTCTGCAAAGCATCGGTGCTTCTAGGTATGTGTGAACACAAGTATTCAACTGTCCTCCAAGCTGTCATATGCCATATACTTGGGTTAACTTTGAGCTTACCCACCTTATTCCGTTCCCCTCTGGTATTTCTCTATATTATACCACTGATTCTCTTCGATACACTTTTTTTTATTCAGTTCATACCACCGGCTGACCCACGTGTTTTACATAGATAGCCCTATAGACAGACTTTCGTTGGTGATCAAAACTTCCTTCGCGATTACCCTGATCCCAGGCTTTTCTCAGCTCTGACGATACCGAGGATATCTAAGCAAATTCATAACCGCTGTCGTTGAACTGTTGCTGCCACCCTTTTGTCCGGTCATGGCGAGCCAACCCTCAGGGGGAAACCCCCTTAACCCAACATTCCAGGGATTCATCGGCAGCACCATGGACGCGCTGATACTTTTCGAAGCCTGCCTCTCTGGCCATCTCTCTCATGTCCCGCGACGGCCTCACGACCGAGAGCGACCTCATCTCATTCGGAGCGGAAATGTATTTATCTACGAAGAACATTCGTCAGGCATCAAACGATGGACAGATGGCGTACCATGGAGTCCCAGTCGCATTCTCGGGAATTTCCTCCTCTACCGAGAACTCGACAAGCCCTTCCAACCCGGGGAGAAGAAGCGTGCTATGAAGCGAAGTAAGACCGAGGGAGTAACAAAGGCCGTATCCAGCCCCAGAGCGAACTCTATCAGCAGCTACGGATCCAATGTCTTAACCTCGCCGGGAGCGATAACGAATATGGATAATATGATGAACGCAAATGAGACCGAAAGAGCCTATATCGGATCTCTTGTCGACTCCTACCAGTTCAAGGAGAACGGACTCATCAAGAAGACAATCAGCGTGCAACATAAGGGCGTACACCACCATCTTGTATCCTACTATAGCCTCGACGACATCAAAGACAACGTCTTAAAAATGGTGACGGAAACGGAGGGACTGCAACAGATCATACCGCGCGGCACGCTCATCGCATCCTCAAACTTTAGAGCCCCCATTGACGACAACGAGTACGGAGTGATAAACACAGGGCAATGCATTGTACCCCAGAACATGGATTACACGAATGGCATGCCTCACCGATCTCTCTCTATACCAGCGACACAGCCCTATGGGCATCCTCCGCCTTGGGGTAGTCCGCAATATGTACATGGCTCGAGCTATAGTATGCCACAGACGCTGCAACCACCCACGGCACACTATGGGCAACAAATGGTGCCTACTTACGCCTACAGTCAAGCCTACGGACCACCCCGGCCGTCTGGCTATAGCTCTATGATGCAGGCAACCCGGCGGCATTCTGCGGTGCCGAGTACCAGCAGCGCTCCCCAACTCGGATATTCGCCTAGTACGGGAGCGCTCCTGACGAACGGAAGCGGCTTGCCCACACATGGCTTACCTGGCAATCCATATATGACCGGCGAAATGTACAACACCTCCGCCGCCAGCGCAGTAGCCGAGAACGCTTCGAGCAGTCCAGCCGCCGGTTATGGTGCAACCGGCACGATTGGTCACAGCAACGGTAACCACAATATAGGCAGTTCTGCGTCACATAGCACGGCCGGATTTGACGCGCAACTTTCGAGTGGGTACGATTTTGGAGAGTCTCTTCAAGAAGCTGCAGGGCCGAACTTTGGCTCAACAAGCACTAGCACGACGCCAACCAACCTCTCACTAGGCCTGGACCATTCCGAGATGTCATCAACGGTGGATCAAGAATGGAATAGAACGCCCTCAGCCCATATAACCAAGCACGAGAGCGATTGGTGATCTGCAGAGATGCATATCCCAGTTGAACAATATAGTGACAGTTGAAGGCGCGTGGCTCAACTGTTTCACACTCAGACCGAGTCTAGGCATCATTGGAGTTTTGTTATTCTGCATCACGTAAGGATCCCAGGCGATTTTCAAGACCAGCTTTGGAGTTATGGCTATTACGGGAACGACCGGCCCTATCTGCTATTTGGTGCGTACAATGAAAACGTATCAGATGGGTCGTCATTCCCCTCGTACCCTTGTTTTGTTTCGCTATCTTTTGTCTTGGATGGAGTCTAGGCGTTATAGAGGTGCAATCATAACCTACGTTTGTTGTCTTTATGGTGGAAAGGGCTGATGGCGTGGCCACCGAGGATACGCATGTTGGTCCGTCGAGTTAGCACGGCACTTTGATAACGAAGCGGCAAGAGCAGGGCGGGCTATTTGATTGGTGGTTGAAAACGCACGGCGCAACAGAAGCTCGGCCCGGCTGAATATCCTGTACACTAGGTACCTACCACCTACCTCTGTTCTACCTAGGTAGTAGGCACGTAACATGTATGTAGGTAGGTGGGTATCCCTTAATAAGTTAATTAAGTAGTGTAGTGTAGTAAAAAGCCTGAAACATCAAGTTGGAAGCACGGTGCGCATAACATACTTGGTGAATTGTGGGACTGTTTATTTTACAGAAGGCTCTTGCAGAATAGACTGTACCTACATATTTGATACCTTTTAGATACATACCGCATTGTGCCTAGGTACATGTATTTTAGCGATCCACCCGCCCATCATGTACCTTCATCACAGTGCTTGCTCAATGCTGTAGGGTGTCTCATGGACACCTTCGACAACACGCGACCACGCAAATTAGCCCTGATTCGGATTTCACTCTGCCTGCTGCGGCTCTGCAGCAAGTCTGTGCGAAATTGCCGCTCGCACAAACGTCTGCGACGGACCTGCGACTTGGTCCCGGTCTCTCTCCTTCCGGACTTGCCGTCCCGGAGCTGTTGGTTCATCAACGGAGGCGCCAAGTCGATGCTGCCCAACATCTTGATTTCCCCTTGGAGGTCATAGTGGAAAGACTTGTCGACGTTGGATATCGAGGGAAGAAACGACGCTGCGGGCAGTAGTGGGGGCAGTCGGATCCGACCCCGGAGTTAGGACAGGAACGGACTCTGGCCACACGACTTTCCTCTGGGTCGTGCGTGGTCTGGATTTCCTCAAGTCAAAGCTGCTGTGACCGGGGAGGTGAAGGAGGCGCTAAGAGGCAGAGATTGAGAAGCAGAGGTAGTGGTAGTGGTGTGGTGAAAATCTGCTCCAGCACCCATCCCTGGAGACATCCACACCCCACGCGCAAAGCCGTCTTCGTCGTCATCGTCATGTTGACGTACGCATCTACTGCCCCTCGGGTCCAGACCCTCCTACGAGGACCCCATCCCGCCGTACGGTGTTCTAGTCGGCGGTCTGGGAGCAGTCTTTCGTCACTCAACTCGGGCTTCCCTGGGATCGTGCCTGTTGCGTCGTTCTACCCGTCGCCGTGCGCATCGAAGGTTGCACCCGCTTCTTCTTCCACGTTGTCGTCGCGTGCGAGGCTGCAGATGTTCCAGCATGGCCGCATCCATAGAATTGATGGCTCTATTCCGGTGGGTGCTTGGGCGTTCAACATTGGGCCGCTGGTGGCCGCAAAGGCATCATCAAGATGTCTGTCGAGCACGACGAGACGACTGGTCGAGGGGAATCAAGGGCGGGATCGGGAACCCAATACCACTCCTTCACAAACCCAACCTCCGCCACCGAGAGCGCCGCAACAACAGCAGAAGCAGCAGCAGCAGCTGAAGGGCATCCGAAAGGTCCTGCCCTCGCTGACGCCGCACGAGAACATCTACACGGTGCCGAACCTGCTCACGTTCTCGCGGCTCGCGGCGGCGCCGTTCATCGGCTACGCCATCCTGCACGACGCCCACGCGCTGGCGCTCGCCCTCTTCGCGTACGCCGGCGTCTCGGACCTGCTCGACGGCTGGATCGCCCGCCGCTGGAATCTGCAGACCGTCGTCGGCAGCGTTGTCGACCCCATGGCCGACAAGATGCTCATGACCGTGCTGACTGTGTGCCTGGCGATGAAGGGGGCGCTGCCTGGTAGGTTTTTCTTTTTTGTAATGCTATACTCTATTTGGTTCAATTTCTCTTTTCCCGTGCCTCCGCCACCAAACCTTTTTCTTATCTATCTTTAATTTTTATTTTTAAAATAAAAGCAACCAGCAACTGACGCGAGGAAACCTTTCTTCTCCCAGTCTGGCTAGCCACCATCATCCTCGGCCGCGACGTCGGGCTCGGCATCGCGGCCATCTACTACCGCTGGATCTCGCTGCCGCCGCCCAAGACCCTCGCGCGCTACTGGGACTTCTCGCTGCCGTCGGCCGAGGTGCGCCCCACGACCATCAGCAAGTACAACACGTTCCTGCAGCTCGGCCTCATGGGCGCCACCATGGTCGCCCCCGTCGTGGCGGTGGACGTCGCCGGCGCCATGACTGCTTTCCAGTACGTTTTTTTCTTCTCCTTTTTTCTTTTTTTAATTTCAATTTCTATTCCCACTCCTTTTCTCTCTGTCCTAGGGGGTAGGGGGGAAAGCAAAAACAAGGGGGTGGGGGTGGGGGGTGGGAGTACTCTCTCTCAGATTCAGAATCCCCATATTTCCAGCCTTGAATTTGCTTTTATTGTGCGTTAGAATTGAATCGCCACCCCGTCTGTATCGCTTCGCATTGCATTCAATTTAATTGGAAGATGTGGAGGAAAATCTGCGAGACGAGAAAGCCGCTGATGTCAGCCTCTCCTTCGGTTTTTTAATAGATATCTTGTGGCTTCCACGACGGTGTGGAGCGGTCTAAGCTACGTGTTCAGCAAGGACGCCGTCAGGATCTTATCTGAGGGCAAGGAGAAGCAACAGAAAGTACGACAGCAGAAGTCTAAGGACCCGTAGACCGATACATCGACAATACATCGACCCACCCGCATATAAACCGGCCTATTCATTGTCCCCTCACTTGCTTCGAGATACCACCAAGTACCACGTCGTTGGGTTTGAACCCGACTTTCTTTGGTACCTATTCTATCTAATAGGTTTCCGAACAGTTTTGGTTGTGTATGTGTATATACATAGAGAGAGAGAGAAGGGGGCCAGGGAGAGTCCCCCGTTATCACGGAATGACACGAAAACGAACGGACGGACTTATTTTGGCTTCTCTTGGGGAAAGAAGAATGGGAATGGAAATGAAATGAAATAAAGAATACTGAAGGCTGAAGGCCCGCCTAGGCTCAGCATTCCACCCATGCTGACTCTACTTGTATGATAGTTACCCTCCATAGAAGGGGGGGGGGGGGGGGGGGGGGAAAAACCCCAGGGTACAAAAGTATTTATTTTAAGTGGCCGTAAAAACACAAAAAAAAAAAATCAAAAATTATGG